>JACEEZ010017898.1:0-33919 GCA_016584305.1 Chionoecetes opilio
AATTTCGGCCCAGGGGAAAAAAGTCTACATGTAGGCCATAAAGAATTTAAAATTTAATTATTGTGTTTTTGGGGCCCTTTTTTTGGAAAAAGGAGATACTCTATAAGCTGCCACCCCCAATGCTATCACATGTTTTCTAACTCTAGGATTTATCCCTTCTCAAAAAACACTTAGCATTCTCGCCCTAATTTGATCCCGGGTGAGCAAAATCTCGCCGGGCTGACCGACTATAAAATACTGCATGAAATGATAGAAGCTAAGATTGGCCCAACTTAATTCCGGATTTAAAACCAAATTGTATGACACTTATTTAATTTTTTTCAGGGATTTATTATCTTTTTTTAAACATAATTTTCCTCTACGGGTTAGTGAGACTTTTTCTATAATTATGTTTTCCCTTTTTTTTTCCCTCGTGAATAGGATTAAAGATAATCATTTCCGCTCTTCAGGTACTTTGCCTGAATACTTAATTAGGCAGTCTCCCTTATCTACAATGTGTTTCTTACTTCACTTTTAAACTTAGTTTGGTGCTCAATCTGGCCCAGGGTCTTTCTTTCATCTAGTGCTTCAGATTTTTAGACTTTAATTTTCACTTCTATATTTACACTGGCTCTGAACACACTCTTAACCGCCAATCTCTTCCTCTGAAGGTCACGTAAAACATAATTATTTAAATTTTATATATTTTTATTAACTAATCCAATTATAGTTATAGTAGTGTTTTTACTATAAACCTGTTGTATTACGTTCAGCTTTGATAGTTTCCTATATGGTTCAGTTTACTATTGCCACAGTTGTTTAACTGTTTCGTCTAAACTTTGCATTCTTCTTCCCTTCGGATTCTTACATATTAATTTCAGACTCCTTTATTTTTAAACTAACCTTAATCTTCTTAAATCTATTCCATGCAAAATTTTACAATCATACTAGCCTAAGGTTCTCGTTCAATATTAGTTTTGGCACTTAATTCATCAAAGGCAGTATCAAAATTCTTTATCCAACAAGTCTTATTGTCTGTCATTCAATTAAACTTAGTTGAAATATGAACTGCAGAAACCAGGAAAAATATAACTAAAGTTTAACCTTCGCGTTTGTGTGATTGAATGTAGACATTTGCATGTGTGATTGAATGTAGACCTGAGCCTATGAATGCGTGGGTGTATGTAAGTGTTTGAAGGAAATATGACTTGTGTGTATGCCTGTGTGTTTGTGATTGTATGGGTATGTACGCCTGTGTTTGCTAGTGTGTCAATTAATATAGACCTAAACGTATGATTGTTTGAGTCACGGTAAGTGTGTACTAATGTGTGTAGTGACCTAACCTTTGCCCCGGCAGTGACTTCTGCCAGCCCGGTGGCCCTGCTGTGCTACTTGAGGTGGGACGCCGGGCACTGCCGGGAATCTCACCTTAAGTACTACTACTTTCACGAGAGCGGCAGCTGCGTGCCCGCATACTACTCGGGCTGTGGTGGCAACGACAACCGCTTCCATTCCCTGCAAGAGTGTCTGCGCGTCTGTACCACATCCACCACCACCAACACAGGTTTGCATTTTCACCTTTTGAAATTTTTTATTTTTTTATTCTGATATACTACAGTCAATAACACTAATAGTCTCCACTCCACTTATGGCGCCAGGCGCCATATATTATGAGTTTTAGCATTACTACAGACATGTCACTGAAGTCTTGCATAGTAGTTTATTATATTAAGTCTTCAGTGGTACATAAGTCTGTAGTGATGCTAAAATTTGTAATATATGACTCCTGGCAACATTAGTGCAGTAGCGACTATATTGTTATATTGTAACTATATCGCAGTCCCCCCTAAACTTTTAGGGTTGACACTAGCCTTGAATAAGTTTTTCCAAAAATACTTTTTATAAATACTGTCTAAATATGCTCAATGTGTTTGTTGGCTTTACCCAAAACAATTTGCAATATATAATTTGGAAACTAAGTTTAATAGTTCACAAAAGAAAGCAAAGAGTACATATTCCTGTGCACTATTTTGAACGTAGTCATTCATCCTATTACTGCATTTAATTTGTTTTTTTCTATACTTCAGTTATTTATGAATTTATTTAGTTAATTCTAAGCTCATGTATCACTGCCTCCGTATCTTCACAACCCCGCGACTCCCTTGTCTGGTTTCAGTCGCTACACTGTGCTTAGGGTGTCTGAACTCCTGTTTTCTCTTATCTACTCTCCCATCTACAACTACATGACATAAATTATCTATCCCATGCAGTCCCTTCACTCAATTGGCCCTATGGTGTAGAGTTCCTGGGACACTATCAAAAGACTCTATTCTTCTCTTGGTCTTCCCCTTACACTTGCACATTCAGCACTTAATTTATATATATTCTTAATCCTCCCATCATTTTCAAATTACCAAACTTATGACAAATTTTTCTTTTTCTTATGAAAGTATTATTAGGAAGCTACAAAAGCCTGAGACCTACGCGCAGTAGTTCTTGTTGCTTAACACTACCTACATCCACCATTCATCCCCATCTATGAAATTATTTAACTTACTTTTAAAACTACTGTGCACAAACTACCTGACTATTCCAATGAGTCAAAAGTCTACCAGTCATTCCGATCATTTACCACCCTTTGTGAACCAGTTTTTCATTATTTATCTTTATATAGATGTCAGCTCATCGGCCTCCACCTGCCCCCCTGCCTTCCAGTCCTGCCCGCAAGACTGTACCATCACTTACATCACTGATCCTGCCACTCACTGCCTTAAATGTGTCTGTGACTTCTCTTAAAACACTGTCCCAACATCCTCCACTGCCTATCCCTGTCCGCCACAGCTAATGGTTTGCCCCAACTACTGCCCTGTTGTGACTCTCTCTGACCCTGTCACGGGCTGCCCCATGTGTGTGTGCAGGTTTACACTCTTAGTATGAACCACAATGTATCCCATATTGTGATGTGTTACGTTTAAATAAATAACTATGAATTTATTTTGTCTTTGCGTAGATAGTCTTTTTTTTTTTTTTTTAACTCTACCTTTAAGAGTACTGCCGATCTGTTGATAAGTCCTGCTTAATGATGGCCACTATACTAAGATTTAATGCGCTAATACTTAAGAATGTACGTACTGTCTGACTGGAGATTTTCTTAAAAGAATCCGAACTTTTGGCTTTCCATTAGCTACCTTATAAAGGTATGACTTTCTATGTGCTGAGTTAAAAAAGGATTTGAGGTGGCAGATACTTCATATGAATAGTATAGGCTGGAAAAACTCTTTGAAAATTACTATTGGAAGTTACTATTAGAAGTAAGTAATGTGAGTAGCTAAGGTGAGCTTCCCTCCCAGTGAAGATATGGCAATAACACTGATATGTAGTGTCCCTGTCCCTATGGTTTGTTTAAAGTCTTCTAAGATGGAGTGGTGAGAGATTTGAACATTTATGTCTGGGAAAAGTTTAAAGAATGTTTTGTAAAGATCATAAGACTTTACTGAGAAGTAGTCTAGTTAGTTTGCAGATAAATGCTTCACATGTTTCAGGGAGAAGCTATGAAGCTAGTTGAAAAAATACGGAGCATGTGCTACATAAGTTATAGTATGCTAAGTTTAATTTATGCTATTTAAATTTCAAGGTAAGAGCTGCTTCCTTAAAATTCTTAACTTTACAATACTTTTTATTAAAAATATAAGTAGAACTACCATCTGTGCGTCAACCTGCTGTCACCTCACCTGTGACACTCCTCTTAAGGCCTGTAAAGACGAGCGGGCCTGTCGGCATGCCCGTCGTAGAGCACATTTGACGGGCAAACTTATCAAAATGCCCGATCCCACTTCAAACCCCGTCCATACTTATCATAGTGTCTGGCAGACTTTGCTCGTCCTAGACAGTCTGCAGACACAGTTGTTAACTTTGTCAAGTGTCTGGCCAGTCAAGCTTCACCAATTACCTGAAAATGGATCTCTGTACTTTCCACACTCCTCTACAAAATATGACCATACATTACACTAGGGAACAATTTGAAGAAAAAAAAATTGAGTTAGATTTTTGAGCTTATTTAGACTAAAATTGGCATGCTGATTCCAAATCTGTAGTCAGTTTTTTTCTAGCACGTCAAGTTTTTTCTCCACAGCTTACCCTCCAGATAAGCAAAATTCCACTTGTGAGCTGTAGTAAAACTTCTACACAATGGCAATTTGTTTGGCGCAGTCCCTATTGGGCATTCGGTCTGTCTTCGTGAAGAATATGGAGATGTAAAGTCATTAAGTTATTGCAATATGACAAAACTCAATTGGATCATCTGTGTTGACCTTAAAATAGTGTCCTTCCTTCTTGGTCAACAACGTGGATACACAAAGTATCCCTGCTTTCTCTATGTGGGATAGCAGAGCTCGAGAGAAGCATTGGGTTCAGACGAATTGGCCTCCGAGATCTGATCTTAAACCTGGAGATCCTAACATTGTATATGAGCCACGTGTTGACAGGAAGAAAATAATATTCTCACCTCTGCACATAAAACGGTCTCATGAAACAATTTGTAAAAGCATTGTCAACTGATGGCGACTGTTTAAAGTATATCATCTTGGCATTTCCTGGACTGTCAATTGAAAAAATCAAGGCCTGTGTGTTTGATGGTCCACCAATTCGACAGCTCATCAAAGATGAACATTTCAACGGTACTATGTCAGACCTTGAAAAGAATGCTTGGCTATCATTCAAAGACGTCGTCAAGAACTTTCTTGGAAATACACGTGCAAGTAATTACACAGAAATTGTTCAGAAACTATTGGAGAGCTACAAAGCGCTTGGTTGCAACATGAGTATTAAAAGTACATTTTTTGCATAGCCATCTTGCCAACTTTCCGGAAAATCTTGGTGCTGCTAGCGACGAGCAAGGTGAACGATTTCACCAAGATTTGAAGGTTATGGAAGAACGTTACCAGGGTAGATGGGATGTGCATATGATGGCTGACTATTGTTGGAGCATCAAACGCGATAGTCCTCAAGTTGAACACTTCAGACTAAGCTACAAACGTAAATGTTTACCTTAACCTGCACACAATTATAGCCTTATCCTTTCTAAAAACATGATAATGTTAAATAAACATTGTATTCATGCCTATTTCTTTCATTTTTCATTGTATGTTAACATTTGCAAGTTTTTATAAAATAAGCACTGTTACTGTTATGTACAGTATTTTTCATATTTTTTAAGAAAACGAAAATCCTACAGTTCAAAAACTTGACGTGATAGAGAAAAACTGAGATCAGTTTTGGATTCAGCACCCAAAAATTACTTAATAACAAGTGTCAGACCTAACTCAACAAAATTTGTTCCCAGTGTTATCAAGCAAAGACATATATGAGGGCTAGCATAACACCAGACGCTCGGCTTGAGGCTGTGTAGATACGTAAATGTAGGAGAATTTTGGTGAGCAGGCAGCCATTAGCCTGGCTTGACTTGCTTGCGTGCCTCGCCAGGACGCCCCGGGTGGTCGTGGCTCGCCCGCTCACCGCTGACCATTAGTATACAATACTTATCACTATGCTGAATATGTACTGTCAAATGAAAGCCATCAATAAATTACAATAACTGACTATCATGAATGAAACTCAACGTATATTCTCAACATTAATAATTTAGTTGGTTATAATGGAAGAGAACTGCGCCGTCGATATCCCGCTTTTACCACTTACGTTCGCTTTTACCACTTACATTTTCTATATTTTTTTGCCCAGTATACTGTACAGTTTTAATCCACTAAATGCCTATCCAGACGAGCGGGCCTGATCGGCGGGCATGCCCGTCATTGGGCACATTTGACGGGCAAACTATCGAATTGCCCGATCCCCCGTTCAGCGAAATCACCGTGCAGTGCCCGGTGGCTTGAGGAGCTACGACCCTGCCACACAAGTTAACATTGGGAATCCATACAAGGCTCGCCCCCGATTATCACTTTGTTGTAACACGATTCACATCAAGAACTTTATGTACACGGCAGCAATTATGCTACATAATACTTTCTTCGCAGTAGTACTGGGCACCATGTTTATATGTATGTGTGTGTGTGTGTGTGTGTGTGTGTGTGTCATTCACCCATGGTCTTGTCCACGCGAGCTGGCTCGCGATCGCCAGTTTCACCCTCTCAGTGCGAGCTTGGAGCTCATTATTACCGATCTTTGGGTAATGCTGGGACCTCACACACCCCTATCCCCTTGCTCAAGGGGGACAGTTAACTGCCCGAATTTGTCAAGTGAAAAATCCCCGGGAGCACGAGGATTCGAACCACCTAACCACAGAGTGAGAGACCAGCACACTATCAACCTGACCATCGCGCGGTGTGTGTATATGTGTATTAAGTGATTCACTGAGATGCCACCGAGCGCCTAACTTTCTGATCTTTCTATAATTTTTTGATTGGGGAAAAGCAAACCTTGTTTTGTTCAATGCATCAAAAACCCAATTTCTTCACCTATCTACTCGACAAAACCAACCAGATAACTGCTCTTCTTCAATGACACTCAACTGTGTACTTCAACAATGAACATTCTAGGACTATCCTTTACTAAAAATCTGATCTCTTGCTAAGAAGTTAGGTGTCCTGTGGCGTCTGCGTCCTGTTTTTTCTCCTCCCAATTGTTTGCTCTCTACAGGGGCCTTTAAATCCCCCCATGTATGGAGTATGTCTCACATGTTTGTGGAGGATCCACTCATACAGCTCTCCTAAAACAGGGTTTGAGCCCAAAAGCTTTCCGTCTCATAAACCTCTTCTCCTCTGACTGACTGTCTTCAATTTTTAAATCACCGCCGCAAATTTTTTTTTTTTTTTGCATCACAAAGGAACTGGCCAAGGGCACACAAAAATGGGTAACACAAAGCCCGCTTAGTTGCCAGTCCCTAAAAAGAATACGTAAGAGAATTAATAAAACTTGAGTGGTGAGCCAATTTAGTTCGGTTTAGTTTTGCTTCTCTTGCTCTCTTCTACCGTTATTTGCATGCTCACTGCTCTTCTGAACTTGGTTACCTGCATGCCTCCCCCCCTCCCGCGGCCGAAAGGCCCACCAATAGCCCTCCGCAGGAGCTAGCCAAAAGGTCCCGTCCGGAGGGCGGCTTTGCGGCTAGTATACACATTATATATACATACAATATATATACATACATACATTATATATAAAATTAACATATATATATAATATATAACATATATATATATTAAATTATACATAATATATATTATATATATATATATTATATAAAATAATATATATATATATAATATATATATATATCATATATATATATATATATTTTAATATATATATTATATATATATAAAATATATATATATACATACATATATATATATATCATACAAATATATATACAAAACATATAATATATATAAAATACATATAATATATATTCATCCATATTTTATAAAACATAAATATATGTAATACATACATATATGAATACATATACATAACATACATACTATATATACATATACATATACTACATATACATCTATATACATATACATATATTATATATATATAATATATATATATATATAATATATATATATATATATATATAATATTATATATATTTTATATAATATATATATAATATATATATATATATATATATATATAATATATTATATATGTGGGTTAGTATTAGTATTAGTATTTGTGTTCAACTATGTGTTCTGTGTTCTGTATGGTTATGTTTGGGGTCCTGGTACACCTGGCTAATCCACTCCCTAGGCAAACACTAGTCCTTTAAACTCGAACCCCCCAGCCTACTCCAGATTTTCCCTCTGGTATGCAGGCGTCAGGTCACCTTTGCCTCGAGTAGCGCGGCCCTTTTAAAGATGTCTCTTGTAGAGACGACACACTTAGACACAGACCTCTGTACTAGCAACTCACCAGTCTTCAAGTCACCAAGTCACATCCAACCACGGCATGGAAGCAACTCACCAGTCCGCGAGTCACCTTACACCACCTGTTACCTGTTTACCTTTACCCAGAGTTAATAACCGACTATCAAAGCAGAGTTACCTGTTTCTGCTCACCCTAAAAGTGACATACCAAATCACTTTACACACGGTGCGTCGGTCTCTGGTAATAGGTTAAACACTACTTGACTCTGCGCCGCCATACCACGCCGCCAACGTTCCTACAGGCCTCATCATCCAGCAGCGCCACGGACCTCCCGCGCCGCTACATCCAACTACCTGCCTTCCACGTGTGACTCCGCGTCGCCTGATCTTCCTACACGATTTCAAGCTGCCGCCCTGGGCCGCCACTTACCACCCAAGTCACCTCCACCGCTTGCTACGCCAGCTCTCAACAACAACGCTGCCGCCTCCTCCACCACATCCACACGGCATTCCCACCAGGCCGCACTACGCATCCACATACGCGGTTCTCAAATCACCACAGAAGCTGAGTTCTACATCATTTCACTTTCATCCACACGGCGGGCCCAGCGAGGTAAAGTCCCCCCTCGTCTCCGTTCCCACGCCGCGCCGCTTCGATTCATCTCCTCCACGTGTCTACGAGATCTCCTTCCACTGCATCCCCCGGCGCAAGCTCCACCAACATTTCATCCACCTACTCCACCGCCTGCTAAAACCGCCTCCTGCTTCCTCACGCTGCTGGTGCATTTTCCGCATCCTCCACCAAGTCTTCAAACATTCGTTAAGTACCATATCATTATTTTTTTCCTTGCTCTCTGCTACCTATAGCTTGTGTCTACAATGCTTGCTATACCCATTTGAGTTGTGACTTATTTTTGAGTGCATAATTCATTTTCTGGTTTCAATTTTTTGTAGTGCCATACTTTTGTGATACTGTGGTGTGTTTCCCCCCCTTGTTATTTTATTCATTTATGACTGTGTGCTGATAAGAACTTGACCTCCCTAGGGATCCTGACCTGTTATACCCGCAACGCTGTGTGACTGTTACAAGCGTCCGCCTCATAGGGGTCTGTCCGTGTCTGATACTCCCTGCCCTTTGGGACTTTATGGGTTTCCGCTGGGTTACGGTATTTGTACTTTGTGGCGTAACGGCTCTTTTATTTAGTCTTTTTCTTTTTTTCTTGGACATAAGTGATAAACTGACGCTCCATACTTACACATATGCTTTTGTTCCATAAGTGATACACTAACACTCTCCAACTTACACTGTGTTTTTTCACTTTTATTCACGTTTTCCTCGCGTGTTTTCATATCTACGTATTATCTAGGATATTATATTATTATTATTATTATCATTATATGCATAACGGTTGTGAACTCTGATATTTTCATTTCTTCACAAATTCACCTGTCATCATGCCACCACCAGCGCCAACTTCAGTCACTCTGGTACACGAGGTTCCTTCCTTTCCCAAATTCATAGGCAACAATATTCCAGTACACATACTACTGAAAGACTTGACGACGAAATCGCGCGTCGTAACATCACTGACGATGCAATCAAAATCGTCAACTAAAGTCCCGCTGTGACTTGTCTAACTGCCTTTGCAGGCAATACCTGCAGAGTGATTTATTTCTCAAAATTAAAAACATATGACGAATTTAAGACCACATTCAAAAAATATTTCAGTGCAATCAGAAATCCGATATCCTTGCTCCCACTCTTTAGACTTGCAGACACTCACAAAGGAAAGAACACCCTATTCCAGTCAGGGTCAGCTTTGCAACATTCTTCTAACGTCAAATTAGATTTGATAAGCCCAGCTGGAATCTTCAGAATGGGTTGATAAAAATGGGAAAATGAGTCCAAAAGCTGTCGGTAACCTTTTTGGATAGTACACTTATTTTGTTTCTCATACACCCTTCCACGGCAAAACAGGCGTCTGATAAACCCTTTCACTTTGCTCCAACAGACACCTTAACTGCATTTGCTTCCAATTTTGAGGACTCTTCGTCACTATTGTTTTCAAACAATGCACATTCTTCTATGTCTGCTGCTGTATGCTGCTGTATACTGTCTGCTGCTGCTGCTGTGTGCTGGCACAACACAAACACCCACCAACCACGAAGCACTTCTCGTCCTCCTTTCAAATCAAACACTCGTTCACCCTAACAATTTGCCAAAGACAACGCTCATCTTCACATTCACGACAGTCCCGTGCTAATCACTCACCTGCCTCGTATTGCTATTACTGCAAAAACAAGGGACACACCCATCGAGCGCTGCTTTACACGACAACGTCATTTTCCAAACCAGCAGTATGTTCCACGATTTTGTGATCACCATGGTCAATGCGGTCACGACACTTCTGAATGTCACGCAGGAACAAACGCTCCTCGATATTCACAGCACACAAACCTCTGACGGTCCCTGAAGGACCACAATCTCCTCGCCATTCACAACAGTATAACCCTCAATGACTATCACGTGACGTGCACTCCTCCAAGCAACACGAACCAGATCACACAGATGAACCTTCTCTCCCTTTGTATACCATTTCTAATACACTTTGGGAGGACCCAATGATTTTACAAGCTGAAGTCAACCAGCACTACTTCACCTTGTTTATTGATACAGGTTTCTTCAGTAAATATCATGACTAAAGAGTGTTTTGATAACATCAATCTGTGCGTAATCGTAAATTAATAATTTTAGAACCTTCTGACCTCAACTTTGTGGAATCGATGGAACCGCACTCACTCTCTAGGTAAAGTTATGTTTAACACATACCCATGTCCTGACTTGCCACCTGTCCCGCCTGACTTACTATATAGCAACGGCATAACCATTCAAACTGACGCTCTCATTGGCCGTCCGCTCTAACCCAACAACAGATAGACCTATACCCACGCTTACATATAATCTATTGGCGTGAACGTTTCATTCCAGAGGTCTTGAAACAATCTAGAGCTTTTCCTGACTCTGTTTCACCCCGACATTGTCTCCTCCACTGCATGCGACTCTCCCGAGTCTTCACAAGCTCTTGATTCCACATGCACTCCTAAATGACAAATCTCTGATACAAGTGTTCTCCATTCCTAGTTCTCCACTTACAATGCCTAATCAACATTCACCATCCAGACCATGTCGTCGTTCCGCTGGTCGCCTTTCTCGCTCAAAACGAAAACGTAAGACTTTCGTCGCGTATGTAGCCACAGACGCTCTACGTCTAATAACCACTCCACTCCCAGAAGTGTCACTCTACAAGGTCTTAGAAGACCAAGCTAACACTGTCACGCTGTCATCTCGTCCAACGTTGAGCTTCTACCACACACCTGCACCCTGGTAGACGTTCGGTAAAAGGCGTTTTCGAACGTCGATGTCTCTCCCTGAGACGGTCACTCAGTCTGCTCTAGCTGTTCCTGCAGCGCTGTGCAGACTCAAAAATCGTGGCAGAAACAAACCTTTATGTGATTAACGTCACCACAGTTCCAGTCACTCTCACTTGTGGTACACGACTTTGTACATTTTACGTCTACCCCGCTGACGTTCGTGTCGACGAATGGCCACCCAAAAGTCCACGAGTTCAAATTTAAATCCATTTTAGTTCAGGCGCCTTCAAATTGTCCTGACCTTCAAGCTCATGTGCAAACCACAGACCATCCAGATTCACAGGATGAGCTTATTCAAATCTGGACCGACTTCAGGTGTATTGTGTCTCTCCCCGGTGAGACACTAGGTAAAACCAACGTCGTCACTCATAAGATTAAGCTTATGAAAGACGCCCAACCTGCCTACATACCAGCGTATCGCATGGCACACAGTAAAATGCCATTTTCGATCGCATGGTCTCCGAAATGCTAACTGATGGGAATCATTGAAGACGCGAGCAGTCCTTTCAATAGCCCCAAAGTTCCTGGTTCCCAAAGAGCTCAGGCGAATTGCGCCCTGTAGTCGATTCCGAGCTCTTAACAACTGACTGTTCCTTCTCGGGATCCCATGGCCAGTCCTCGAGGGTATTTTGCAGAATTTAGGTGATCATAACACTGTTTTTTCACACCCTTTATTTGTGCTCCGGCTTCTGGGAAGTCGAACTTGACGCAAAAAGCGTGATACACTGCGTTTTCTACACCCTCAGGACATTACCAGTACTGTCGTTGCCTATGGGTCTTTCTGGATCACCCGCGACGTTCCAACGCTTGATCAAATTTCCCTATTCACGGTTTAATGGGTAATACACTTGTTTTCCTACCTTGACGACTTGATCGATTTCTCTAAATGATCCAGAACTTCTCCAGAAACTCAGAAAAGTTTTCACTCGTCTTCAGGACGCAGGCTTGAAACTTAAACTCTCCAATGCGCGTTCCTACGCCAAAGAACTACCTTTCTTGGCCATCTTATTAACGCTGACGGTTTTCAAACGTCAAAAGACAAAATCAGCGCTGTAAATAATTATCCTACTAGAGTCAATGTGGAACAGATCACTTTGGAACTTTGGAACAGATCACAGACTTGTTGTTGCTACACTTAAGCTTCATGTCAATCCAGAAGAATCTCAAGAGGTAAACCCTACTGTGTTTCATCTTGAGAAACTGAAGGACTTGAACCATGTGCTCATGAGTATGCAGTGGCAGTCTCAAATCGGTTTGATGTGCTCGGTGCTCTCGGGGATCCTGTAGAACTGTGGGATACCTTCAACGTGAACCTCTACAGGCTGCCAAGGAGTGTATTGGGCAGCGCCCGAGGGCAAGGCGTGGTTTTGTTTCGACGGAGACGCTGGAGAAAATCGAGGGGAGTCGCGCTGGCCCGGTGGCTGGGAACCGGGACCAGCACAGGGCTCTGGGCACGCCGGACTAGAACCCTCCTGAGGAGAGACAAGGAGAGGTATGTCAGGAGTCTCGCTGAGGATGTAGAGGGTCATTTGAACGCTAATGACCTCCGACCCGCCTACCGAGGGCCCCGAAGAAGCTCGTTCCAAGTCTCCTTCTCGGGCGAGTGCTATTCGAAAGCAGATGGGCGCCTCGTGTCGGACATTGGGTGGGGGATGGCTCGTTGGGCTGAGTACTTTGGCAGTTGTTCACCGGTGGACCCTCCAACTGAGCAGCTTTCACACCACTGGGTTAACAGGCAGTGGATGCCGATCCTCCCATTGACGAAACCGCACCCTCTCTTGACGAAGTCAGAGGGCTGTAGCAAAGTTGAAGGGTGGAAAGGCAGCTGGTGTTTGTAATATCAGTGCGGAGCTCCTCAAAGCTGGAGTGAAACCCTGATCCGCGGGTTGCATGCTGTCTTGGGCTGCCGTGTGGCAATCAGGTACCATTCCTCCTGACTGGAAAAGGGGGCTGGTCGTCCCTATCTGGAAAGGGAAAGGGGACCGTCAGGACTGCAACAATTAACCGCGGTATTACACTGCTCAGGTAAACCCGGCAAAGTGCTTGCCCATCTTTTGCTGACACGAATTCGCAGTCATCTGGGGAGCATCAAGACCTCAGCAGTCCCGGGTTCACGCCTGGGATGTCAACAACGGACAGTATCCTAGCGCTTCGTGTCCTGGTGGAACGCCGACGTGAGTTTCGACAGGGATGCTTGCAGCCTATTGTTGATCTCAAGAAGGAGTTTGACTCAGTGCATTGTGAGTCACTCCGGGTCTTCTGCGACTTGAGGGATTCCTGCAAGGATATTGGTTTGATAACTGCTGTATTCTGGACGAAGGCTGGAAGTGGGGCAGTGTATGCAGCTTCTTCCTGTGAATCATGATGGCAGGGTGCGCCTGCCCCATCACTTTTCACGCTGGTATGAAATGGGTTTGGAGGGGTCGGGGGTTTTTTCGGGGAAAGGGGGAAAAAAAAAGGGCCCCCCCCCCCCCCGGGATGGGGGGGAAAACCCCTTTCCCCGGCAGCCCCCGGGGGAAAAAAGGGGGGTTCGGGATCTCGCTGGGAGAGAGGGGCCAAGGGCCCCTGCCCGTTACAAACCAAAAGTTTAATTTTTTGGATATCGGAAACCAGGTGCTTCGTCACATGAGGGGACTGTGGGCTGAGATTTGGGATTTCAGGGACCTACACTAGATAAATTTCAACCATGGGGTAACCATATGCCGATTCCCCAAATTGACGAAACCCACCCTCTTTAAAAGAGGGAAAATTTGGGGAATGAAAGCTTGTTTTAAATCATCACTTCCTTAGCTAATGTGCTACTTTTCTTACCCCTTTGGAATCAGTCCCACTTTTTTTGGGGAAAAAGGGGGTTTCCCTATCTGGAAAAAAGGGGACCTAGTTTAACAATAATATTACAGTAAAAAAGTTTGCCATTTTTTAACAAATTGGTTTATTTAGGATCAACTTCACCCCTTTAGTCAACAAAGATCTACCCTTTTTTTTGATCCAATATTTAAGGGATTTGCACCTATTTATTAAGGTTATCTATTGGGTTTCCCTTAATTTTCACTCAAAATTCTAAACTATTTTTTAAATATTTAATTCTACTAAAAATTTAAGTTAGTTAATTCTTTTGAATACATGAAGCAAGTCTCCTTCCCCATACTTTCAAAAACCCCCTTTTAGGGAATTTAATTACAAATTTTAATCAAATTTTAATCCTTCCCAACCAAATCTATTTTTTTTACATAATTTTCTTTTTAGTTTTAACATGTTAAATCCCTTTCACAGGAAAAAACGGATTTATTTTAAAAAAACCAAATTTTTAAAATTTAAAAATTTATTATTACTTATGCTCCCAGGAATTTAGAATTGAAATTTTAATATTTTTCCCCACCAAAAACCTATAAAATTTAGGGGAAATTCAAAACCCGGTTTATAATCCTCAGAATGAACTGTCAAAGGACAAATCTTATCTTTTTATTTTCCTTCTATTTTGTTTGAAAATGGAATAAAAAATTACTTAAAATAATTCTTTTAATAAAATGTTTCAATACTACCCCTTTGGATTTTAGGTCAAATACTTGCATTAAATAATAGGCCTATAAAAAAATTTTAAAATTTTATATTTTACTATCCCTCCAAAATTTTACCTTAAAAAAAAAATTTAAAAAAAAACTTTTGGAATTTTTTCCAATTTTTCTTTTTTCCCCCTCCCCTTTTCCCACCCAGCATAAATTTAAACAAACACCCCCCTTTCCCCCAAAAAAAAAAATTTTTTTAAAATTAATCCCCTCAAACAATCTCCTATCAAAAATTCCCCAAAATTTCCCAAATTTTTTTGAACACGCAAAAACCCCATTTGACACGCTTTCTACGTTTCTCTACACTGCTCAAAGCAATGACCCCCCATGGTCAAAAATCTCTATTACCTTGAATTAGTATGACTCCGGACATTTCCCAAGGTTCCTTCTCTGACATTACCCCCTTTAGGAACATTTCGCCCAAAGCAACCCCACTTACGGTAAAGCATGAACCTCTGTCTCACCACCAAATTGTCATTCCTCCAACTTGTCCAAACTGTCCTTAAAACTAATTCATGACAAACCCAATCTTCACATCCGGCAAGGAAAAGTCACTTTTACAAGTAGACTTAAATTCTTCTGCTCACCATGAGAAAGGATATCAATGCTACATTGAAGTAGGTCATAGGTTTTCAAGAACTAAAATGATTACATGCTCATGTTTCCATTCTCATTATCCTTGGCCTTTACACCCTGGGAATTTTGGCATTGATTTTTGAAACTCCCCCCCCTTCGAAACTAAATTCAAATTTAATGGTGCTGTTGATCCCTTTTTTACGTTTTTTCCCTTAATCTCCAAAGCCAACAAAACAGCACAAAAAGTGGCACGTGCATTTTTTATCATGTCATTTTTCCTTTTACTACTCCAAAATTCTGTTGTCTGAAACGGCACGAGTTTGTTAATCAAGTTTTGATTCCTTTTGCCAACAGTTCATATCAGGAAATGTAATGGGCTTGTTTACCCCCCCAGGCTAACGATTTGGGGAGAACTTGCAAACCCTAAAAACCTCAACACTTTTCGCTCCATTATTTCCGACACTGACACCCTTTGAAACCTTCCCTCAGGTGATGGGTTCTCTCAATTCCACCATCAACAAGTCTGTTTTGAGCACCACTTACATTAAAAAGGACATAAGAATTCAAGAAATTTTGGGTTCAATGAAGACATTTGTCATTTCAGGACAAAGTCTTCCTTAGATTTTTTGTCCCAAACCTTTAACCTATATACACTATGAGATTTGTCAAACTAAAAGGTTCACACGTTTCCAAAAAATACACCACGTATCCAACAATCACTTTGCTCTCTCTAAAGCGATAGCCTCCCATATCACAAAAAGTCGCTTCCACTTTACATGAATAGGTGCATTTGTATTTTCCTTGTTCAATCAAACACCCCAAAATTTGACCCAAGTTGACGGCCCTTCGGGTCATTGCTCAGGAACATGGGAATAGGTTCAGTTCTTCAAATTTTAAAAACCTTTACGGCCAAACTTAAGGAGGAAAGTTTTACCACCCCCCCTTGGAAAATTTTCTCTTTAAGGAAAGGGGGGGGTTTTAAAGGTTTTTTTTTAACTTTTTGGAGAAAGGTACACTCTAATCCCCCCCTAGGCAAACACAAATCCTTTAAACCGACCTCAGCCTACCCAATGTTCTTGGTATGCAGGGGTGGGGCACCTTTTTTCTCGAGTAGCGCGCCCTTTATAAAGGTGTCTTGTAGAAGCACCCTTTGACACAGAAACCTTGTTAGCAAATCACCAGTCTTCAAACACCAAGTCACATCCAACCACGGCAAAGCAACCCCATCCGATCACCTTACAACCACCTTTAACCCTTTTCCCAGAGTTAATAAAAGATTCAAAAACAGAGTTTCCTCTTTCTGCTCACCCTAAAATGACATACCAAAACCACTTTTATATATATTATATATAAAAATTTATAAATATATATATTTTATATATATTATATATATTAATTTATATTATATATATATATATATATATTTTAATATATATATATATATATTAAAATATTTTTTAATTAATATATATAAAAAAAATAATATAAATATATATATATTATATATATATATATATAATATTAATTTTAATATAAATTAATATTAATTTAAATATTTATATAATATATATAAAATTTTTATTATTATATTATAGTATATAAATCATATATATATATATATAAATAATTATAATATAATATTTTTTAATAATAATATTTATAAATAATATTATAATATATAATATATATAATATATATATAATTAAAATATATATATAATATTTATTAAATTAAAAATATATTATAATATATATATATATATATATATATAATATATATATATAATATTAAATATATTATATATATATTATAATATTATATAAAATAATATTAAATATTATATATTTTAAACATATATATATATATAATATGTATAAAATTTTAAAAATTTTTTTATTATCTATATATATATATATAATATAATAATAATATTAAAATATATATATAAATATATAATATAATATATAATATATATTTTAATTATATATTATTTATATATATATATATATATTTATAAAATTTTTAATATATATATATATATATATTATTTTAAAATAATTTTAATATATATATATATATATATATTTAAAATATTATATATTATATATTTTTTAAAAAAATTATATATTATATATATTTATATATTATATTATATATAATATATATATTTAGTTTTATTTTATTATTTTATTATTATTATTTATTATTATTTATTTTTTATGTATTATTATTATTATGTATGTATTATTTTATTATTATTTTTATTATTATTATTTTATTTTTTGGGGATTTTTTATGTATTATTTTATTATTTATAAAAAAAATTTTTTTTAAAAATTATTTATATTTTTAAAAAAAATTTTTATTTATTTTATTGTTTTTTAAAAGAAAAGGTTGTAAGTATTTTTTGGGGTATTTTTTTTTATTATTTTTTGATTTTAAAATTAAATTTAAAAAAAATTTTTTTTAGTTGTATTTTTTTAAAATTTAAAAAATTTTTATAAAAAATATATAAAAAATTTTTTTAAAATTTAATTTAAAAAAATTTTTATTTTAAATTTTTTTAATTTTAAAAAAATTTTAAATTTTAAAAAAAAAATATTTAAAAATTATATAATATAATAATATTTTTGGGGGGTTTATGTATGTTTTTGGTTTAGTAAGATGTTTTTTTAAAAGTTTTAATCTATGAAAAAGGGGGAAATGTTAAAATTTTAAATTATTTTTTAAATAAAAAAAATTTTAAAAAAATAAAATATATTAAAAAAAATTTAATATTAATAAATTAATCCCATTAAAAATTTATTTTTTTGGAAAAAATTTTTAAAATTTAATTAATTATTTTTATTAATTAAAATTTAAAAATTTTTAAAAAAAAAAAATTGTTTATAGGGGAAAATTTTTAAATTAATTAAAAAAAATTTATTTTTTTTTTTTTTAAAAAAATTTTTTTTTAAAAAAATTTTTTTAAATTAAAATTTTTAAAAAAAAAATTTAATTTTAAAATTATAAAAAAAATTAAATTATTTTTATATAAAAAAAAAAAAATTTTAAAATTTAAAATTTTTTAAAAAATAATAATTTAAAAAATTATTTAAATTTAAAATTTATTTAATAAAATTAAAAATTTTAAAAAAATTTTAATTTTAATTTTTTTGAAATTTTTTAATTTTAAAAAATTAAAATATTTTTTTAAAAATTTTAAAAATTTTTAAAAAAATAAAAAAAATTTAAATTTTTTTTAAAGATTTTATTAATAATTTTTAATTTTATTTAATTTTTTAAAAAAAGAATTTTTAAATTTTAATTTTTTAAAAAATAGAAAGTGTTTTTTGCCCCAAGGGTAGAAAAGAGGAAAATTGTTTAAAGTTTTTTTAACTCAAAGGGAAACAGGGGGTAAGGGGATCCCGGGGTATTGCTTTGCCGGGGTTAGGATTTGGGTACAAGCGGTGGCCCCCCCAACAAGGGGTTTTGGGGTGGTGTAAAAAACCTTTTAAAGGGCGGCACTCGGGGTATACCCCGGGCTTTCATTTTATTTATTTAAAATTAAATTTTGAATATGATATATATATATATATATATAATATTATAGAATATATATTATTATATTATATATATATATATATATATATATATATATATATATTTAAAATATATATAATATATATAATATATATATATATTATATATAAATATTTATATAATATATATACCTATAATATATATAATATATATATATTATATTATCATACTAATAATTTCTTTATATTTATATTAAAGGTAAAAAAAATTTTAAAGTATATAATAGCCTTTAGGGTAGCAGAAAGGTACTCTGCTTTGATAGTCTTTATTAACTCTGGGTAAAGGTAACATGTTAGGTGGACTCGCGGACTGGTAGTTGCTCTTGCGGGTTGGATTGGACTTGGTGACTTAAGACTGGAGTTGCTGTACGAAGGTCTGTGTCTAGTGCGTCTCTACAGCACCTTTATAAGGGCTGCGTACTCGAACAAAAGGTGACCATCACGCCTGAACCGAGAACATTGGCGAGGCTGAGTCGAGTTAAAGGATTAGGTATGCCTAGGAGTGGATTACCAGTGTACCAGGACCCACATCAAATACAGAACACAGAACACATATTGAACACATAATAATAATATAACTCATATTACATATGCTCGGTGAGCTACCCGAGATGTCCTCATCTCGCAAAAGGAATAATCATGAAATGAACAAAGAGAGGGAACAATAGAAATGACACAAAACTAACTATCTATATATATTAGAATAAAAATAGGAGAGGACACAGGAAAAGGATACGTACTCGTAAAAAATAATGTGGAAAACATAAATCGTGGAAGGTACCGGCATGGTACAACTGACATTTGAGTAGAAAAAAATATTGAGACATACAATCCTATGTCAAAATTACTCATAAGGTACAGGAAAAGAGAGAAACGAAGGAGTTACTTCTCACTACTACGGAGGAAATAACGGGCAGGGATTGGGGAGCTGTGAAGGAGTAGTAGAGTGTGGTTGAGGTGTGATTGAGGGGTGAGTCAGCAGGAACGAGGTTAGGGTCCTCCCAGTTAAGACCTTTGGAAACTTTCTTAAGAGAATCAAGGTGGGTAACTTTCCTAGTGCCGTCAGTTAAGTGAAGCAACTGAACCTTATTCCCATGTTCCTGAGCTATGACCCGGAAGGGGCCGTCAAACTTAGGGTCTAATTTGGAGTGTTTGATTGCAACAAGGGAATACATAATGTCACCTACTTCAAGTGTAAATGTGGAAGCTGACTTATTGTGATATAGGAGCATATCAGCTTTAGAGAGAGCAAGTGATTGTTGGATACGTTGGTGTATTTGTTGGAACGTGTGAACCTTAGTCTTGACAAAGTCATCATAGTTGTATATAGGCTTAGAAGGTTTGGACAAAAGATCATAAGGAAGACATTTGTCCTGTAATGACAAATGTCTTCATTGAATCCATTTCTTGAATTCTTATGTCCATTTGAATGTAATGTGGTGTCTCAGAGACAGACTTGTTGATGGTGGAATTGAGAGAAGCCATCACCTGAGGAGCATAGGTGTTCAAAGGGTGTCAGTGTCAGGAATAATGGAGCGTAAAGTGTTGAGGATTTTACGGTTGCAACGTTCTACCAAATCGTTAGCACTGGGGTGGTAAGCAAGACCATTACACTTCCTGATATTGAACTGTTGGCACAAGGAATCAAGAACTTGATTAACAAACTCAGTGCCGTTATCAGACAACAGAACATTGGGAGTAGTGAAAGGACAAATGACATGATCAAGAAATGCACGTGCCACTGTTTGTGCTGATTTGTTAGGCATTGGAGCATTAATGGAAAAACGTGAAAAATGATCAACAGCAACCATTAAATATTGATTTCCACGTTCAGTAAGAGGGAGTTTCAACAAATCAATGCCAAGAACTTCCCATGGTGCTGAAGGCACAGGATAACTGAGAATGGAAACATGAGCATGTATATCACTTTTAGTTCTTGCACACCTATGACCTACTTCAATGTAGTCATTGATATCCTTTCTCATGGTGAGCCAGAAGAATTTAAGTCTAGCTTGTGAAAGTGACTTTTCCTTGCCAGGATGTGAAGCATTGGGTGTGTCATGAATTAGTTTAAGGACAGATTGGACATGAGTTGGAGGAATGACAAGTTGGTGGATGAGACGAGATGGTTCATGCTTACCTGTAAGTGTGGTTGCTTTGTGCAGCAACTGTTCCTAAAGGAGGTAATGTGCATGAGAAGGAACCTTAGGAATGTCGGAGTCATCACCTAATTCAAGGTAATAGATGACTTTTGACCATGTGGGGTCATTGCGTTGAGCAGTGTAGAGATCATCGTGAGAAAGCGTGTCAAATGTGGATGTTTGCGTGGTGACAGGACATGTAAGTGCACAGTTGCGAGAAAGAGCATCAGCTGCAACGTTAGCTTTGCCTTGAATGTACGCAAACTCAGGCATGAAATCTTGAATTATAAGTAACCATCGAGCCATGCGTCTTGACTGGTCCTGGCCTTGAAGAGGTGAAGTAAGGGTTTATGATCCGTAAGGACTTGATAGGATAGCCATGAATGGTAAGAAACTTCTTAAGGCCAAGACCAAATGATCTAAGGCTTGTCTTTTCTTCCCTGCATAGTTTCTGTGCTTTTAGACGGGTACACTGCGCATGGGGTTTTTACCATCGTGGACTGCATGAGTTCAGAGAAGTTTGTACTAGGCGTCGTGTGAAGGAGAGTAGGGGGGTCAAGAACAGGCGCAGAAGGTGAGAGTGTAGACCAGGAAAGCGTTTTCCTTCGAATTGGGAAGGGCACATCCTTCTGAAGATGGAATAGGGAGAATATGCGGAAATCCTTTGATAAATCTGCGGTAATGAGGAGTAGGATGAAACTATGGATTGATCTACATTGACTCAATTAACCAATCAATTCGGGGGCATAAGGGGGGCTGTCGCCTCGCCACCCTCGCGGACGCGCATGGGGTCACACGCGCGAGTTCCATGCAGCCTTTCAAACCAAGCAGCTTTGACAAGGGGAAATATTTGCCACCACGACTTGTGGCGCCCCCTTGGCTCTCCACCGTGATTGTCTTACAGCGATAACCGATGGGAGGATCGAAGACCATAGCTGCAGATGG
The DNA here is from genome assembly GCA_016584305.1 of Chionoecetes opilio. Taxonomy (NCBI): domain Eukaryota; kingdom Metazoa; phylum Arthropoda; class Malacostraca; order Decapoda; family Majidae; genus Chionoecetes; species Chionoecetes opilio. The sequence continues at coordinate 22,110 of JACEEZ010017898.1, forward strand.
CCATATAGCCGAGTTGGCGCTGACGGACTATGCAGGTAATAGGCCGTCAGTCTCACGTGCAATCGCGTTGACACGTAATCACCAGCGATAGCCAGATTTTCGAAGACACTTTTACCAAAGGGATTGATGCCCTTTAAAATCACTATTTATTGCCATGTCTCACAAACCCTAGAGAAAAACAGGACAAAAGCGATTGAAGATCCGATCTTTGTCCTTCTGCCAGGGACCCCAACGCCAAAAACTCCCGCTGAGCGATCCATAAAACCGTGGGGTATGCCAAAACCGCCGTAAGACTTCTTGACGTGACCCGCCGTCATTTGGACGCGTACCAAGGTATGTAAAAATTTCCAAGATCTCAATGTCCTCGCCCACCATGAAAAAACTGACTGCTTCTCTAGTAACTCCAAACCCTGGGCCTGGTCTTGAGCCAGGGACCCCAAATCCCAAAAGGTTTGCCCCCCCGTGCAGCGCCTCGAGAGCCTCGTCGGACCTCCAGCGACTCAGCGATTCGCATCCTCGCAAAAACAAATCAGTGACTTGGTGTTTTCCCCCCGGATGCTCCACAATCACTTTGATCTACAACCTTTCCCCAATACCCCGTTCCCCCCAGCGTTTAAAATGTGGGGGAAGGACGCCCCCTTGCCTCACTCATTTTCACAGGAAAAAAAGTGCATCACCTGCCCCACACTTCCAGCACTCTCAGTCCCCGAATACAACCGTTTTTCAAACCCAAAATCCTTGGGGAGGGAATTTCCCCCAAGTGCAGAAGTCCCAGAGTGACTCACAAGCACTGATCAAACCCTTCTTGAGATCAACATAGGCTCAGCATCCCCTGCGAAAATCAGTCGGCGTTCCACAGGACACGAAGCGCTAGGTACTTCCGTTGTTGACATACCAGGCGTGAACCCGACTGCTAGGTCTCTGATGCTTCACCAGAGACTGCGAATTTGTGTCACAAAAAAAAGGGCAACACTTTTCCTGGGACCAGCAGTGTAATACCCGGTAAATTGTTTTTAGTCCCGACGGCCCCTTTCCCTTTCCAGATAGGGACGACCGCCCCCTTTTTCCTAGAGGAATGGGATGATTGCCACACGGCAGTCAAGACAGCATGAAACCCCCGGAAAACATGGGTTCACTCCCCGCTTTGGGAGCTCCGCCTGATATTACAAACCCAGCTGCCTTTCCCCCCTTCAAAATTTGCTACAGCCTCTCTGACTTGTCAAGAGAGGTGCGGTTTCGTCAAAGGGAGGATCGGGATCCCCTGCCTGTAACCCAGTGGTGTGAAGCTGCTCTTTTAGGGGCCACGTGAACAACTGCCCAAATACTCAGCCCCCCCGACCATCTGCCCATCCTGTCCGACACGAGGCGCCCTCGGGGTGTTTGAATAGCCTCGCCCGAGGGAGACTTGGGAAAGGCTTTTTTCAGGCTCGGGAGGCGGGTGGAGGTCATTTGCGTTCAAAAAGACCCTCTAATCCTCACGAGACTCCTGACAACCTCTCCTTGTCTCTCCTCAGGAGGGTTCTAGTCCGGGGGTGACAGAGCCCTGTGCGGTCCCCGGGTTCCCCGCCCCGCCTGGCGCGCGACTCTCCTCGATTTTCTCCGCGTCTCCGTGAAACAAACCACGCCTTGACCCCGGGCCTGCCCCATACACCCCTTTGGGAGCCTGTGAGGTTCACGTTTGAAGGACCCACAGTTCTACAGGATCCCCGAAGCACCGGACATAAACCGATTGAGACTCCACTGCATATCATGAGGGACATTCAAGTCCTTCATTTTCAAAATGAAACACGTACGGTTTCCTCTTGAATTTTCTGGTTTTCATAAGCTTAAGTGTAGCAAAAACAATCTGTGATCTTTCCAAGTTCCAAGTGTCGTTTTCCCCATTGACTCAGTAGGATATTATTTTAAAACGCGACTTTGTCATTTGACGTTTGAAACCGTCAGCGTTAAAAAGATGGGCCCAAAAAAGGTAGTTTCTTTTTCGTAGGAACGCGCTTGGAGAGTTTAAGTTTCAAGCCTGCTTCCCGAAGAGAGTGGAAAACTTTTCGAGTTTCTGGGGAAGTTCTGGGACTCTTTTGAGAAATCGATCAAGTCGTCAAAGGGAGGAAACAAGTGTATTACCCTTAAACCAGTGAAAATGGAATTGATAAGCGTTTGCCTGAGCTTTTTGGGAACCAGGAACTTTGGGGCATTAAAAGGACTGCTCGCGTCTTTAAAATGATTCCACCCAGTTAGCTTTTTGGGAAACCCCAAACATCGAAAAAGGGGAAAATTCTTACTGTGTGGCCATGCGAACGCTGGTTTTGTGGCAGGTTGGGCGTTTTTTCATAAGTTAAAATTTATGAGTGACGACTTTGGGGTTTTCCCTAGGGGCCCACCGGGGGGGAGACACAATACACCTAATTTTGGGGTTTTAAGAGTTGAATAAGTTTCTCCTGTGAACGGGATGGTCTGTGGTTTCCACATAACTTAAAGGGTAAGAAAAATTTGAAGGCGCCTGAACAAAAAAGGGATTTAAATTTGAACTCGTGGACTCTTGGGGGACATTCGTCGACACGAAGTCACTGGGTCCCCCGAAAAAATGTACAAAGTCGGGGACCAAAAAGTGAAGTGACGGGAAACTTTTGGTTTGACTTTTAATCACTTTTAAAGGGGTTTGATCGGGCCACGATTTTTTAGCCCTGCACAGCCCCTGCAGGAACAGCTAGACAGACCTGGGGCCCGTCTCGGGGAGAGGACATGGGCTTTTCAAAACGCTTTTACCCAAACGTCTCCCGGGTGCAGGTGTGTGGTGAAGCCAACGTTGGACGAATGACAGCTTTTACAGGTTTTTAGTTTTTGGTTTCTAAAAACCTTTGGGAGAGTGACACTTTCTGGGAGGGGAGGGGTTTTTTGTTTTTAAAGGAGGGTTAGAAGCGTCTTTGGCAAATTTACGCGACGAAAGTTTTTCGTTTTCGTTTTGAGCGAGAAAGGCGACCAGCGGAAAAACACATGGCCCTGGATGGGAATTTTGGGTTAGGCTTTGTAAGTGGGAGAACTGGGAATGGGGGAACACTTGTATCAGAGTTTTTGTCCCGGTTAGGAGTGCATGGGGAATAAAGACTTGTGAGACTGGGGAAAGAGTCGCATGAAAAGGGGAAAGGAGACAAGGGGGTGGTGTGAACAGAGTCAGGAAAAGTTTCTAGATTGTTTAAAGGGGCCCTTTTGGAATAAAACCGTTCCCCGCCAATAGATTATATGTAAGCGGGGGTATGGGTGTCCTTCTGTTGTTGGGTTAGAGCAGGAGGGCCCAAATAAAGAGCTTTCAAGCTGGAATGGTTTTCCCGTCTGCTATATAGTAAGTCGGGCCCGACGGGTTTGGGAAAGTCAGGACATGGTATGTTTTTAAACATAATTTTTAACCTAGAGTGGGTGATTTTTGGGGTTTTTCCTCGTTTTCCCCCAAATTTTGGCAGGTCAAAAGGGTTTTCAAAAATTATTAATTTAGGGATTACCCCACAATCTGATGTTTTTTCCAAAGCACTCTTTATTTCATGATTTTTTATTGAAGAACCTGTATCAATAACAAGGTGAAGTAGTGCGGGGTTTGGACTTCAGCTTTTTAAAATTATTGGGTCCTCCAAAGTGAAATTAGAAATGGATACAAAGGGAGAAAAGGTTCATCTTTTGGGGTTTCTGGTTCGTGTTGTTGGGAGGATTTGAAAGTCACGTGATAGTTTTTGAGGGTTATATGTTGTGAATGGGAGGAGTTTTTTGGGTTCCTTCACGCCCGTCAAGGTGTTTTTTTTGGGCTGTAAATTTATCGAAAAAGGGTTTTTTTCCTGCGGGGACATTCAGAAGTGTCGTGACCGCATTGCCCAAATGGTTGGGACACAAAACGGGGAAAACATACCTTTTTTGGTTTTTTGGGAAAAATGACGTTGTCGTGAAAAGCAGGGGCTCGATCGGGGGGTCCCTTGTTTTTGCAGTAATAGCAATCCCGGGGGCAGGGGGAGGTTTTAGCACGGGACTGCCCGTGAATGTGAAGAGAGCGTTGTCTTTGGGGGATTTTTTGAGGGTGAAGAGTTTTTTGAGTTAAAAAGGAGGACGAAAAGTGCTTCGGGTTTGGTGGTGTTTGTGTTTTTTCCCGGCCACAGCGCCAGCAGCAGAAAAGAAATACAGCAGCATACGGGGCAGACATAGAAAATGTCCCTTGGGTTTGAAACCTATTGAAAAGAGCCCTAAAAATTGGAAAAAAGCTTTTTAAAGGGTGCCCTGGAGCAAAGTGAATTTTTTTTATCAGACCCTGTTTTGCCGTGTTAAGGGTGTATGAAAAAATATAAGTGTACTACCCCAAAAAGGTTCCCAAACACCCTTGGGGACTCATTTTCCATTTTCATCAACCCCTTCTAAGATTCCAGGGTGTCTTATCAAATCTTTAAAAAGACGTTTTGAAGGGGTTGCAAAGCTGACAAAACTGGAATAGGGTTTTTCTTGCCTTTGTGAGTTGGTGCAAGTCTAAAAGTGGAGCAAGGGAAAATCGGGGTTTTTGATTTTCCATGAAATTTTATTGAAAGTGGTCTTAAATTGTATATGTCTTTAAAGTTTAGAAATAAAACCCTCTGGGAGGGATTGTCCTGCAAGGCAGTTAGACAAGCAAAGCGGGGGGTTTGTTTACCCATTTTGATTTTCATCTCAGGAGTTAGAAAGCGCCCCCAAATTTGTGCCCTTTAAAGGCTTTTTTAGTTTGTATGGGTATGGAATATTGGTTTGGGCCCATGAATTTGGGGAAAAGGAAGGAACCTCGTTAAACCAGAGTGAAATGAATTTTTGGGGTTTGGTTTGGGGGCATATGACAGGGGGAAGGGGGAAGAAAAGAAAATAAACAGAGGCACAACCGTTATGGCAATAAGATAATTTAAAAAATAATAATTTTTAAAATCCCAGATTTTTAAAAACAGATTTTGGGAAAAAACGCGAGAAAAAAGTGAAAAAAAAGTGAAATAACCAGGGTAAGTTGGGAGGTTAGTGTATACTTATGGAACAAAAATATGTGGAAGTATTGGAGGGGTTTAGTTTATCACTTTTGTAAAAAAAAGAAAAAAAAAAAAAGGGCTAAATTTTAAAAGGGGGCCGTTACGCTCACAAAGTTTCCCAAAAAACCCTAAACCCCCGGGGGAAACCCATAAAGTCCAAAGGGCCAGGAGTATCAACACGGACAGACCTATGGGGGCGGGGGCCCCTGTAACAGTCCCACATCGTTTGGGGGGTATAAAAAGGTCAAGGGGTCCCTAGGGGGTCAAGTTTTATCAGCACACAGTCATAAATGAATAAAATAACAAGGTTAAAAAACCCCCACAGTAATTTAAAAAAGGATGGGGCTACAAAAAAATTTAAACCGAAAATGAATTATGCACTCAAAAATAAGTCACAACTCAAAAGGGGATAGGGAAGCATATGTAGACCAAGCTATAGGGGAGCGGAGAGCACAGTAATAAAAAATGATATGGTTACTTAACAAAGTTTTGAAGACTTGGTGGAGGGGGTGCTGAAATGCACCAGCATCCCCCTGGGGGAAGCAGGAAGGGCCGGGGGTAGCCGGCGGTGGAGTAGGGGGATGAAATGTTGGTGGAGCTTGGCGCCGGGGGATCGTTGGAAAGGGGAAACTTCGTAGACACGTTGGGGGAGATGAACGAAACGGCGCGGCGTGGGGGAAACGGGACGAGGGGGACTTTTTCCTCGCTGCCCGGGGTGTGGATGAAAGTGAAAGTGATGTAGAACTCGTTTTTTGTGGGGATTGGGAAAACCCCGTATGTGGATGGGGTAGTGGCCGGGTTTGGGGGATGCCCCTTTTGGATTTTGGTGGAGGAGGCGGGGAGCGTTTTTGTTGGGGAGTGGGGGTAAAAAGGCAAGCGGTGGAGGTTTACTTGGGTTTGGAAGGGGGCGGCGAGGGGCCCGGTGCTTTGAAGTCCCGGGGAGGGAAAATCAGGGCGACGCGGAGTCACACGGGGAAAGGGAGGAGTTTGGGTGTAGGGGGCGCGGGAGGTCCGTGGGGGGCTGCTGGATGATGAGGCCTGTAGGGACATGTGGCGGCGTGGTTTTGGCGGGCAGGGGTTTAAGTAGTGGGTTTTAACCCTTTTTTCCAGAGGCCGACGCCTGTTTTGTAAAATGATTTTGGGGATGTCACTTTTTAGGGTGAGCGAAAAAAGGTAACTCTGCTTTTTATAGTCGGTTATTTTAAACCGGGTTTAAAAGGAAAAAGGTTTAAAAGGGGGGTGGAAGGGGAATCGCGGACTGGTGGGGTTGCTCCCCGCCCGTGGGTTTGGGTGTGCTTGGTGACTTTTAAGAAATGGGGAGTTTCTTTGTACAGAGGTCTTTTTGGGTTTTAAAGGGGGTCGTTCTTTCAAGGGGACACTCCTTTTATAAAAAGGGGCCCCGCATCCCAGGCAAAGGGGCCCCGCCCCCGATCCAGAGAACATCGGGGTTAGGTGGGGGTTTAGTTTTAAAAAGGGTTTTGGGGGTATTGCCTAGGAGTGGATTAGCCAGGTGTACCAGGACCCAACATCAACCATACAGAAAACAGAACACCATAGTTGAACACAAATACTAATACTAATACTAACCTACAATATATATAATATATAATTATATATATATTATATATATATATTATATATATATATATAATATATATATATATTTTATATATATATATAAAATATATTATTTTATATATCATATATATATATTATATATATTAATATTATATAGATGTATATTATTTTATATATATGTTATGTTATAATTATGTATGTATTGTATGTTGGTACATATTGTTGTATTATTATTTGTTGTTTATCATCTATGTATGATAATTTTCTTTATGTATATATATATTATTATGTATATATATTGTATGTTATATTTTATATATTACTGTTTTATATATTTATATAAAATATATCTATATATTAATTACTTTATATATATTTATTATTATTTACTTATATATATATATATTCTATATAATTTTATATATTATATATTTTTTATATGTTGTATATTTTTATATATATATGTATATATATATTATATTGTATGTTATATATATTTTTATGATTTTATGTATGTATATATATGTGTTATACGGCCGCAAAGCCGCCCTCCGGACGGACCTTTTGGGTAGCTCCTGCGGAGGGCTATTGGTGGGCCTTCGGCCGCGGAGGGGGGGAGGCATGCCCGGGAACAAGTTCAGAAGAGCAGTGAGCATGCAAATAACGGTAGAAGAGAGCAAGAGAAGCAAAAACTAAACCGAACTAAATTGGCTCACCACTCAAGTTTTTTATATTCTCTTACTGTATTCTTTATAGGGACTGGGCAACTAAGCGGGCTTTGTGTTACCCATTTTTGTTGTGCCCTTGGCCAGTTCCTTGTAAATGCAAAAAAAAAAAAAAATTCGGGGTGATTTAAAAATTGAAGACAGTCAGTCAGAGGAGAAGAGTTTATGAGACGGAAAGCTTTTGACTAAACCCCTGTTTTAGGAGAGCTTATGAGTGGATCCCCCCCAAACATGTGAGACATACTCCATACATGGGCGGAAAAGGCCCCTGTAGAGAGCAAACAATTGGGAGGGAGAAAAAACAGACGCAGACGCCAACAGGACACCTAACTTCTTAGCAAGAGATCAGATTTTAGTAAAGGATAGTCCTAGAATGTTCATTGTTGAAGTAAAACAGTTGAGTGTCATTGAAGAAGAGCAGTTATCTGGTTGGTTTGTCGAGTAGATAGGTGGGAAAAAATTGGTTTTTGATCATTGAAAAAACAAATTTGCTTTTCCCCAATCAGAAATTATAGAAAGATCAGAATTTAGGCGCTCGGTGGGATCTCAGTGAATCACCTTAATACACATATACACACACCGCGCGATGGTCAGGTTGATGTGTGCTGGTCTCTCACTCTGTGGTTAGTGGTTTTGAAACCTCGTGCTCCCGGGATTTTTCACTTGACAATTCGGGCAGTTAACTGTCCCCCTTGAGCAAGGGGATGGGGTGTGTGAGGTCCCAGCATTACCCAAGATCGGTTTAAAAATGAGCTCCAAGCTTGCACTGAGAAGGGTGAAACTGGCGATCGCGAGCCAGCTCGGGGACAAGACCATGGGTGAAAGAAAAACACCCCACACACACACAACACATACATATAAACATGGTGCCCAGTACTACTGCGAAGAAAGTATTATGTACATAATTGCTGCCGTGTACATAAGTTCTTGATGTGAATCGTGTTACAACAAAGTGATAATCGGGGGCGAGCCTTGATGGATTCCCAAAGTTTTAAATTGTGTGGCAGGGTCGTAGCTCCTCAAGCCACCGGGGACTGCCGGGATTTCGCTGAACGGGGATCGGGCAATTCGATAGTTTGCCCGTCAAAAGTGCCCAATGACGGGCATGCCCGCCGATCAGGGCCCGCTCGTCTGGATAGGCATTTAGTGGATTAAAACTTACAGTATACTGGGCAAAAAAATATAAAAAATGTAAGTGGTAAAAGCGAACGTAAGTGGAAAAGCGGGATATCGACGGCGCAGTTCTCTTCCATTAAAACCCAACAAATTATTAATGTTGAAATATACGTTGAGTTTCATTCATGATAGTCGTTTATTGTAATTTATTGATGGCTTTCATTTGACAGTACATATTCAGCATAGTGAAAAGTATTGTATACTAATGGTCAGCGGTGAGCGGGCGAGCCACGACCACCCGGGGCGTCCTGGCGAGGCACGCAAGCAAGTCAACCCAGGCTAATGGCTGCCTGTTTCACCAAAATTCTCCTAATTTACGTATCTACACAGCCTCAACCCGAGCGTCTGGTGTTATGCTAGCCCTCATATATGTCTTTGCTTGATAACACTGGGGAACAAATTTTTGTTGAGTTGGTCTGACACTTGTTATTAAGTAATTTTTGGGTGCTGAATCCAAAACTGATTCAGTTTTTCTCTATCACGTCAAGTTTTTGAACTGTAGGTTTTCGTTTTCTTAAAAAATATGAAAAATACTGTTAATACCCTAACAGTGCTTATTTTAAAAACTTGCAAATTTTTAACATACAATGAAAATGAAAGAAATAGGCATGAATACAATGTTTATTTAACATTATCATGTTTTTAGAAAGGATAAGCTATAATTGTGTGCAGGTTAAGGTAACATTTACGTTTGTAGCTTGTCTGATGTGTTCAACTTGAGGACTATCGCGTTTGATGCTCCAACAATAGTCAGCCATCATATGCACATCCCATCTACCCTGGTAACGTTCTTCATCACCTTCAAATCTTGGTGAAATCTTCACCTTGCTCGCCCCTAGGCAGCCCAAGATTTTCCGGAAAGTTGGCAAGATGGCTATGCAAAAATGTACTTTAATACTCATGTTGCAACCAAGGCTTTGTAGCTCTCCAATAGTTTCTGACAATTTCTGTGTATTACTTGCACGGGGTTTTTCCCAAAGAAAGTTCTTGACGACGTCTTTGAATGATACCCAAAGCATTCTTTTCAAGGTCTGACATAGTACCTTTTAAATTTGTTCATCTTTGATGAGCTGTCGAATTGGTGGACCATCAAACACACAGGCCTTGATTTTTTCAATTGACAGTCCAGGAAATGCCAAGATGATATACTTTAACAGTCGCCCCTCAGTTGACAATGCTTTTAAAATTGTTTTCATGAACCGTTTTTATGTGCAGAGGTGAGAATATTATTTTCTTCCTGTCAACACGTGGCTCATATACAATGTTAGGGTCTCCAGGTTTAAGATCAGATCTCGGGGCCAAATTCGTCTGACCCAATGCTTCTTTTCGAGCTCTGCTATCCCACATAGAGAAAGAGGGATACTTTGTGTATCCACGTGTTGACCAAGAAGGAAGGACACTATTTTAAGGTCAACACAGATGATCCAATTGAGTTTTGTCATATTGCAATAAATTAATGACTTTACATCTCCTATTCTTCACGAAGACAGACCGAATGCCCAATAGGGACTGCGCCAAACAAATTGCCATTGTGTAGAAGTTTACTACAGCTCACAAGTGAATTTTTTCTTTTCTGGAGGGTAAACTGTGGAGAAAAACTTGACGTGCTAGAAAAAAACTGACTACAGATTTGGAATCAGCATGCCAATTTTAGTCTAAATAAGGGTCAAAAATCTAACTCAATTTTTTTTTCTTCAAATTGTTCCCTAGTGTATGTATGGTCCCTATTTTGTAGAGGAGTGTGGAAAGTACAGAGATCCATTTTCAGGGAATTGGTGAAGCTTGACTGGCCAGACACTTGACAAAGTTTAAAAACTGTGTCTGCAGACTGTCTAGGACGAACAAAGTCTGCCAACACTATGATAAGTATGGACGGGGTTTTTAAATGGGATCCCGGGGATTTTGAATAATTTGCCCGTCAAATGTGCTCTACGACGGGCTTGCCGACAGGCCCGCTCGTCTTACAGGCCTTAAGAGGAGTGTCACAGGTGAGTGACAGCAGGTTGACGCACAGATGGTAGTTCTACTTATATTTTTAATAAAAAGTATTGTAAAGTTAAGAATTTTAAGGAAGCAGCTCTTACCTTTAAATTTAATAGCTAAAATTAACTTAGCATACTATAACTTATGTAGCACATGCTCCGTTTTTTTCAACTAGCTTCATAGCTTCCCCCGCTGAAACATGTGAAGCATTTATCTGCAAACTAACTAGACTACTTCTCAGTAAAGTCTTTGATCTTTACAAAACATTCTTTAAACTTTTCCCAGACATAAATGTTCAAATCTCTCACCACTCCATCTTAGAAGACTTTAAACAAACCATAGGACAGGGACACTACATATCCAGTGTTATTGCCATATCTTCAAATGGGAGGGAAGCTCACCTTAGCTACTCACATTACTTACTTCTAATAGTAACTTCCAATAGTAATTTTTAAAGAGTTTTTTCCCGCCTATACTATTCATATGAAGTATCTGCCACCTCAAATCCTTTTTTAACTCAGCACATAGAAAGTCATACCTTTATAAGGTAGCTAATGGAAAGCCAAAAGTTCGGATTCTTTTAAGAAAATCTCCAGTCAGACAGTACGTACATTCTTAAGTATTAGCGCATTAAATCTTAGTATAGTGGCCATCATTAAACAAGACTTATCAAAAGATCGCAGTACTCTTAAAGGTAGAGTTAAAAAAAAAAAAAAAAGACTACTACGCAAAGACAAAAAATTCATAGTTATTTATTTAAACGTAACACATCACAATATGGGATACATTGTGGTTCATACTAAGAGTGTAAACCTGCACCACACACATGGGGGAGCCCGTGACAGGGTCAGAGAGAGTCACAACAGGGCAGTAGTTGGGGCAAACCATTAGCTGTGGCGGACAGGGATAGGCAGTGGAGGATTTGGGACAGTGTTTTAAGAGAAGTCACAGACACATTTAAGGCAGTGAGTGGCAGGATCAGTTTATGTAAGTGATGGTACAGTCTTGCGGGCAGGACTGGGAAAGGCAGGGGGGCAGGTGGAGGCCGATGAGCTGACATCTATATAAAGATAAATAATGAAAACTGGTTCACAAAAGGGGGGTAAATGATCGGAATGACTGGTAGACTTTTGACTCATTGGAATAGTCAGGTAGTTTTGTGCACGTAGTTTTTTAAAAGTAGTTAAATAAATTTCATAGATGGGGATGAATGGTGGATGTAGGTAGTTTAAGCAAAGAACTACTGCGCGTGGGCTCAGGTTTGTACTTCCTAATAATACTTTCATAAAAAAGAAAAATTTGTCATAATTTGGTAATTTGAAATTGGAGGTTA
>JACEEZ010017899.1:0-15000 GCA_016584305.1 Chionoecetes opilio
TTTGGATGTCAATAAGATTTTTTTTTAAGTGGTTTCCCAAACCCTGTAATAGATGTTTGATTTTTACGATCTTATTGAGCAATAGTTTTACTCGTAGCATAGACTATCCTGTATGATGGCATTTGTTTACGTCTGTGTGATAATGAGAGAGAGAGAAGAGAGAGAGAGAGAGAGAGAGAGAGAGAGAGGAGAGAGGAGGAGAGAGAGAGAGAGAAGAGAGAGAGAGAGAGAGAGAGAGAGAAGAGAGAGAGGGTGTGTGAAGGCAAGGTGTGTGGTGATGAGTGAGTGAGTGAGTGCGTAGAGTGAGTGAAGTGAGTGAGTGAGTGAGACTGGACTGACTGAACTGACGACTGACTGACTAAACTGGACTGACTGACTGACTGACTGACTGACTGACTGATGAGAGTGAGGAGAAAAAAAGAAAGAAAAAAACTGACGAATATAGAAATGGACCACACACAACACACAACACGACACAACAGCACGACACACACACACACACACACACACACACACACACACACAACCACACACACAACCACACACACACACACACACTCACACACAACACACATTAAATCCACATATCATTATTTCAGGCCTTCAAAATTTCCACTTCAGTAAATTATTTTCTTTTTGCGTCGAGACATATCCATAGTCAAGGAAATCGCGTTGATTGCAAGGCTGAAAAACTAGGCCAAGTTTATGTTACCTGATCTTTGGCGACTCTTAAGTAATTATAGAGGGATGACAGATGCTATTTGTTGCTTCCTGTTATGTGGTTTTTGGAGGATAAGATAGCTACTTGATTTCCATTTTATTATGTAACTTTTATTTACTCTCCAACTTCCTCTCTCTATCTTCTCTCTCTATCTCTATCTATCTATCTATCTATCTATCTATCTATCTATCTATCTATCTATCTATCTATCTATCTATCTATCTATCTATCTATCTATCTATCTATCTCTCTCTCTCTCTCTCTCTCTCTCTCTCTCTCTCTCTCTCTCTCTCTCTCTCTCTCTCTCTCTCTCTCTCCTCTACTCTCTCTCTCTCTCTCATCTCTTCTCTCTCTCTCTCTCTCTCTCTCTCTCTCTCGTCTCTCTCCTCTCTCTCTCTCTCTCTCTCTCTCTCTCTCTCTCTCTCTCTCTCTCTCTCTCTCTCTCTCTCTCTCTCGCTCTCTCTCTCTCTCTCTCTCTGCCTGGTTTGTGCAGGATAAGGAGTCTGTTGCTATGTTCTTCCTTATTATACTGTATAGCTTCGTTAATGATTTGCTATGCCTTATATGTAGTTACGTCAATTATACTTTATCTTATCTCTTCGAACAGTTACTTTTCTGTAGTTACTTTATTGTTTTATGAACTACTTTTCTTGCTACTTTAGGTATGGGTACACGCTTTTGTATACCACTTTTACTAATGAACTAGAGTGTGTGGTGTGTGTGGTGTGTGTATTGTGGGTGTGTGTGTGTGTGTATGTTTGGTGTGTGTGTGTATGTGTGGGTGTGTATGTGTGGTGTGGGTGGGGAGGGGTGGTATTGAGTGTAGTGGGTGGTGTGAGGTATGTGGTGAGTGTGTGTGTATGTGTGTGTGTTATATGTGGGATGAAGATTGTATGTGTTGGGTTTAGCTGGTGTGGGTGTGGTAAAAAGGTAATGGTGTGATGTGTGGGTGTGTAGTGTGGTGAGTGTGAGTAGAGGGGATGGTGGTGGATGGATGTGAGTGGAGTGTGTGGTGTGGTGTGAGGGTGTTATGTAGTGAGTGTGTATGTGGAGTGTAAGGTGTGGGAGTGGTAGGTGTAAAGTGTAGGGATGGTGACGAGGGAAGAAAGAGGATGTGATTCATGAATGAGGAGAGAAAAGTGATGAATGACGAAATAAATTTTGAATAGAGGAGTGGGAAAGGAAAAGTGAAAGAGAGAAAAAATAAAGTTAGTAAATTAATTAAATAATGAGACTAGTGAGTGTAGGTAGGAGTGTGTGAGTGAACGAGGAAATGAATGGTTGCAGGGGTGAAGGAAGCGCCATCCTACGTGTCCTTCACCCAAGCAAAAGGTTCCTTCGTAGTAAACAGGTGACCTTTCTTGACCTTTCTACACTAAGATTATTATCAACCTTTTGTTTCCAACCCTTTTTTTGAGCCCTTTGTTTATGTCCCTATTTCTCTGTCGCCTTATTCAGCTTTAAATTAACTTCATACATGCTTCATATTTCATGTATATACTCTCACTCACACTCCCTCACTTTCACACTCCCTCACTCAGGCCCCCCCACACACACATACACACACACATACACACACACACATACACACCCACACATACACACATACACACACACACACACACACACACATACATACACACATACACACATACACACCCACACATACACACACACACACACACACACGCATACACACACACACACCCACACATACACACACACACACACACACACACACACACACACATACACACACACATACACACACACACCCACACATACACACCAACACACACCACACACACACACATACCACACACATACACCACACACACCCACACATACACACACACACACACCACACACACACATACACCACACATACACACCACACATACCACACACCACACACACACACCCACACACCACATACACAATACACACCCAAAATACACACCCACACAACACACCCACACACCACACACACACACAACACACACACACACACACACACACACACACACCACACACACACACACACACACCACACACATACACACACACACATACACATACAAAACACCACACACACACACACACACACACACCATACACACACACACACACATACACACACACACATACCACACACACACACTGTCGCCTTCCTTAACCCTTCACGACCAGATCTTTCATGGGCTATTATAAAAAATGGTCTGTTGTTAGCCATAAATTACGAAAAGGGACTGAATATACCAAATTAGTTAGTGGACAAGGATAACTAAAACAGGTCATAGCTTTTAAAATGTTGCTTATATCTCATAAAAATCGTCTGTTGTTAGCCAAAATTACAAAAGTGAAATACAAAGTTTGGGCCAAGGATTAAGGTTTCTAAAGCATTGCTTATAGTTTAAAATGTTGTTGGGGTGGCATAATTCAAGGCTTTTAAATTAAACTATTGTTAAAATTATATTTTTATGTTTATTTTTTTAACGCAGGAGCCAACAATGGGATGTCTGGCCCAGGTTGTACTGACCCCGTATATTTTGGATGGGCCAGTAAGCCGGAATAAGCTTTGTTTTCTTAATATTACTGTTATTTTTCATTTAACCAAAATCTGTTTCTGCACAGGCATATTTTAACCAGGAGAAGGGAATACTACACTTCTTCTTAATTTCAGCTGTATTTTATCATAGTTAACCCTAGTATCAGGTAAACACAGGCATCATTTTAACCAGGAGAAGGGAATACTACACTTTTTCTTAATTTCAGCTGTATTTTATCATAGTTAACCCTAGTATCAGGTAAACACAGGCATCATTTTAACCAGGAGAAGGGAATACTACGCTTTTTCTTAATTACAGCTGTATTTTATCATAGTTAACCATAGCATTATCAGGTAAACACAGGCATCATTTTAAGCATGAGACCTTAAGATAGAATGGAATTTTTGCCTTGTTAAAAAAAATAGACTATAGGGTCAAAATTATAGGGTTTTTTCTTCATATATATACCAACATTTTTCTCCTCCTCCTCCTACAAGAAAAAAAAAAGTTATCAATTTATATAAAATTTTTTTTTTTACTATCATTTATATCCCTTGTATTAGTTTTTTATTAATTTATATATAAGGATGATATGTTTTTTGTTTTGTTATTTGGGGAGGATGGGGAAGGGAGGATAGAGGGATGGGGGGATGGGGATAGGAGGCCAGGTGTAGTGTATGTGTATGGTCATTAAAGGTCAACCAGTGGGGATTACATATGTGAATAGGAATAGGTGACATATAGAAGGAGGAGGAGAGGAAGGAGAGGAGGAGAGGAGGAGAAGCTTAGAGAAACAGAGAGAGACAGAGAGAAGGAGGAGGGGGAAGAGGAAGAAGGAAGAAGAGGAGGAGGAGAAATAGCGAAATTGTTATATATACATACATATATATATATATATATACCCAAAATTATTCTCCTTCGCTTCCTCCTCCTATAAGATATCCACAAAAAACAACTTAATATATACTTTTCGATTTTTGACTATCATTTATATCATTTGTAATATTTTTTTCTTCATTTATATATATAAGGGTCATTAATTTATTCTTATCTATAAATACACAACATTTATCCCTCTCTTCCTCCTTCTATAAAAAAAAAAATCAATACATACTTCTCTATTTTTGACTTATCATTTATAACATCAGTCTCAATTTTTTTCCTTTATATACAAGTCATATGGTTATTGTTTTTTTCTTATATATATATCCAATTAGTAATCTTCGCTTCCTACTTCTATAAGATATCTAAAAAAAAAGTTATCAATTAGTTTTTTTTGCTTCATTTTTTTAACATATTTATATTCGTAGTCTAATTTTTGTTCAGTTATATACAAGGGTTATTCTTAGTCTAATTTTTGTTCAGTTGTATACAAGGGTTATTCTTAGTCTAACTTTAATTCAGTTATATACAAGGGTTATTCTTAGTCTAATTTTAATTCAGTTATATACAAGGGTTATTCCTAGTCTAATTTTAATTCAGTTATATACAAGGGTTATTCTTAGTCTAACTTTAATTCAGTTATATACAAGGGTTATTCCTAGTCTAATTTTAATTCAGTTATATACAAGGGTTATTCCTAGTCTAATTTTAATTCAGTTATATACAAGAGTTATTCTTAGTCTAATTTTAATTCAGTTATATACAAGGGTTATTCCTAGTCTAATTTTAATTCCCGTTATATCAAGAAATTTTTTCTTAGTCTAATTTTAATTCAGTTATATACAAGGGTTATTCTTAGTCTAATTTTAATTCA
The DNA here is from genome assembly GCA_016584305.1 of Chionoecetes opilio. Lineage (NCBI taxonomy): Eukaryota > Metazoa > Arthropoda > Malacostraca > Decapoda > Majidae > Chionoecetes > Chionoecetes opilio. The sequence continues at coordinate 5,027 of JACEEZ010017899.1, forward strand.
GTTATATACAAGGGTTATTCTTAGTCTAATTTTAATTCAGTTATATACAAGGGTTATTCCTAGTCTAATTTTAATTCAGTTATATACAAGAGTTATTCGTAGTCTAATTTTGGTTCAGTTATATACAAGGGTTATTCTTAGTCTAACTTTTGTTCAGTTATATACTAGTTATTCTTAGTCTAATTTTTGTTCAGTTATATACAAGGGTTATTCTTAGTCTAATTTTAATTCAGTTATATACAAGGGTTATTCTTAGTCTAATTTTAATTCAGTTATATACAAGGGTTATTCTTAGTCTAATTTTTGTTCAGTTATATACAAGAGTTATTCTTAGTCTAATTTTTGTTCAGTTATATACAAGAGTTATTCCTAGTCTAACTTTTATTCAGTTATATACAAGGGTTATTCTTAGTCTAATTTTTATTCAGTTATATACTAGAGTTATTCCTAGTCTAATTTTTGTTCAGTTATATACAAGGGTTATTCTTAGTCTAATTTTAATTCAGTTATATACAAGGGTTATTCTTAGTCTAATTTTAATTCAGTTATATACAAGAGTTATTCTTTGTCTAATTTTTTTTCAGTTATATACAAGAGTTATTCCTAGTCTAACTTTTATTCAGTTATATACAAGGGTTATTCTTAGTCTAACTTTTGTTCAGTTATATACAAGGGTTATTCTTAGTCTAACTTTTGTTCAGTTATATACAAGGGTTATTCTTAGTCTAATTTTAATTCAGTTATATACAAGGGTTATTCTTAGTCTAATTTTAATTCAGTTATATACAAGGGTTATTCTTAGTCTATTTTAATTCAGTTATACCAGGGGTTTTCTTTAGTCTAACTTTTGTTTTAGTTATATACAAGGGGTTATTCTTAGTCTAATTTTAATTCATTATATACAAAGGGGTTTTTAGTCTAATTTTAAATTTAGTTATATACAAGGGTTATTCTTAGTCTAATTTTAATTCAGTTATATACAAAGGGTTATTCTTAGTCTAATTTTAATTCAGTTATATACAAAGGGGTTTTTCTTAGTCTAATTTTAATTCAAGTTAAAATACAAGGGTTATTCTTAGTCTAATTTTAATTCAGTTATATACCAAGGGGTTTTTCTTAGTCTAATTTTAATTCAGTTATATACAAGGGTTTTTTCTTAGTCTAATTTTAATTCAGGTATATACAAGGGTTATTCCCTTTGTCTAATTTTAATTTTAGTTATATACAAGGGTTATTCTTTGTTTTAATTTTAATTCATTATAAAACAAGGGTTATTCTTAGTCAATTTTAATTCAGTTTATATACAGGGTTATTCTTAGTCTAATTTTAATTCAGTTATATACAAGGTTATTCTTAGTCTAATTTTAATTCAGTTATATACAAGAGTTATTCTTAGTCTAAATTTTTAAATTTAGTTATATACAAGGGTTTTCTTAGTCCCAATTTTAATTCAGTTATATACAAGAGTTATTCTTAGTCTAATTTTAATTCAGTTATATACAAGGTTATTCTTTGTCTAATTTTAATTCAGTTATATACAAAGGTTATTAGTCTAATTTTAATTCAGTTATATACAAAGGGGTTTTTCTTTGTCTAATTTTAATTCAGTTTATATACAAGGGTTATTCTTAGTCTAATTTTAATTCAGTTTATATACAGGGTTAAATTTTTAGTCTAATTTTAATTCAGTTATATACAAGGGTTTTTCTTAGTCTATTTTAATTCAGTTATATACAAGGGGTTTTTCTTAGTCTAATTTTAATTCAGTTATATACAAGGTTATTCTTAGTCTAATTTTAATTCAGTTATATACAAGGGTTATTCTTAGTCTAATTTTAATTCAGTTATATACAAGGGTTATTCTTAGTCTAATTTTAATTCAGTTATATACAAGGGTTATTCTTAGTCTAATTTTAATTCAGTTATATACAAGGGTTATTCTTAGTCTAATTTTAATTCAGTTATATACAAGGGTTATTCTTAGTCTAATTTTAATTCAGTTATATACAAGGGTTATTCTTAGTCTAATTTTAATTCAGTTATATACAAGGGTTATTAGTCTAATTTTAATTCAGTTATATACAAGGGTTATTCTTTGTCTAATTTTAATTCAGTTATATACAAGAGTTATTCTTAGTCTAATTTTAATTCAGTTATATGAAAGTTATTCTTTGTCTAATTTTAATTCAGTTATATACAAGGGTTATTCTTAGTCTAATTTTAATTCAGTTATATACAAGGGTTATTCTTAGTCTAATTTTAATTCAGTTATATACAAGGGTTATTCTTAGTCTAATTTTAATTCAGTTATATACAAGGGTTATTCTTAGTCTAATTTTAATTCAGTTATATACAAGGGTTATTCGTAGTCTAATTTTAATTCAGTTATATACAAGGGTTATTAGTCTAATTTTAATTCAGTTATATACAAGGGTTATTAGTCTAATTTTAATTCAGTTATATACAAGGGTTATTAGTCTAATTTTAATTCAGTTATATACAAGTCATATGGTAATTATCTTTTCTTATGTGGATATGCAATACTTTTTCTTCTCTTCCTCCTCCTATAAGTAAAAAAACCGATCAATTTTAACTTATCTTTTTACTATCATTTATATCCGGTCTCTTTTTTTAAATTATATATGAGTCACAGTGGGTATTTATTTTCTTCTTATATATACATGTATGCCCAAAATTATTCTCCTTCTCTTCCTCCTCTTATAAGAAAAACAAAAAACACGATCATTTTATACTTTTTTATTTTTAACGTATCATTTATTATTATATTATTATTATTTTATTATTATTATTATTATTATTATTATTATTATTATTATTATTATTATTATTATTATTATTTTTATTTTTTTATTTTTTTTGGCATCACATTTATATCCTTTGTCTAATATTTTCTCCTTATCTATATATTAGGGTCATATGATAATTATTTTTTTCTTGTATATATAGCTCAACATTATTCTCCTCCTTTTCCTCCTCCCATAAATGATCTAAAAAAAAATAATAATAGCTGTCAATTTATATGCATCAAATTTTTTTTTGTATCCTACCTCGACCCGTTTATTCTCGTAAATATCTCACCCTCTATGTATTTTATTCCCTCTAATTGAATACTAACGCCATTATCATTATTATTTCTTGTATTATACGTGTTTGGGGGGGTGGGAGGGGGGGGTGGGGAGGGGGGGAGGGGGAGATAGAGGGAGAGGGAGAGGGAGAGGGAGGGGGAAGAGGTCAAATATAAAGAGTTTGACATTAACACTTGACATTATTGTTTTCATGTAGTGATGTAGTGTGTGTGTGTGTGTGTGTGTGTGTATATGTGTGTGTGTGTGTGTGTGTGTGTATGTGTATGTGTATGTGTGTGTGAGTGTGTGTGTATGTGTATGTGTGTGTGTGTGTGTGTGTGTGTGTGTATGTGTGTGTGTGTGTGTGTGTGTGTGCGCAGTGTATTTTTTGGGGGTTGGGTAAAGAGGAAGGGGAATTTTTTTTTTTTTTTTTTTTTTTTTTTGTATGTGTGTGTGTTTTTTTGGGGGCGGTATAAGAAGGAGGGGAGACATGTGGGTTTTTTGGGGTGTGGTTTTTCCCCCCGTGGTATTGTGTGGGTGTGGGTTTTCCCCCCCCCCATGTCTGTGTGTGGGTATGGTATTGCTTAACATGTCTGGGCGTGTTTTACGTGGGTATTATTAGGGTTTAGGAATAGAATGGGTCCCCGGGTTTTTTTTTGTGCTCTCTCCTTTTTGATTATTGCTCCTTATAAGTAAAGTCAGAGGTTTTTTTTTACCTATTTTAATCCTCCTCCTCCTCCTCCCCCTCCTCCTCCTCCTCCCTCCTCCTCCTCCTCCTCCTCCTCTCCTCCCCTCCTCCTCCTTCCTCCTCCTCCTCCTCCTCCTCCGCACTATTCGTATTATTTAGTTTATTATCATGTTTCTTTCTCCTCTTCTTTCTTATTTTCATTTATTATTATTCTTATCCACACACACACACACCACACACACACACACCACACACACACACACACACACACACACACACACACACACACACATCGCCACCACCACCACCACCATTCGTACCCTACAACTTAATTAATATTTATATCACCATGAAAATATAGTTGTCTTGTATGTAATCGAACCCGCGTACCGTAAATCCTGTCAGTGTGTATGAATAGCTACCACTTCGCCACCCTTAGTCACCACTAGTTGCTCGTGTAATTGGTTATTCTAAAGGTTGTTGCGAAGGTTGTGATTTGGCGTTCTTGAAGTTGTTATTTTAGTGTATCTTAACCAAGGAATAATAGATTTTTGAGCAGCCATGAAAGTTTTATCTCTGAAGGGGAAAGTAACATATGATATTCTAGATTGTTTTTAGTGTGTGTGTGTGTTGTGTGTGTGTGTGTGTGTGTTTGTGTTTGTGTGTGTGTGTGTGTGTGTGTGTGTGTGTGTGTTGTTGTGGTTGTTGTGGTGTGTGTGTTTTTGTAGTGTGTGTGTGTGTTGTGTTGTTTTGTGTGTTTGTTTGTTTTGTGTGTGGTTTGTGTTTGTGTATGTGATTGTGTGTGTGTGTGTGTGTGTGTGTATGTGTTGGTTTGGGTGTTGTGTGTGGTGTGTGGTGTGTGTGTGTGTGTATGTGTGTGTGGTGTTGTGTGTGTGTGTGGTGTGTGTGTGTGTGTGTGCTGCGAAAGACATGGTGTGAATTATTTTAGTAGATAACACGATAAAAATATAATCATATATTCACTTTTTTTTTTACTTTTCTTTTTAACTTTACTCAAAAAAATGTATATCCTTTTTTTACTCTAATTCTCATATATAAAACCCTTTTTTTCTTTTCCTCTACGTTACTTTTCTTGACTCTAATACTTCTTTACTTATTTTACTCTACTTTATACACTCTCTACTTTATACGTTACTCTAATACTTCTTTACTTATTTTATTACTTTAATTCTCATATACATTCCTTGTACTTTTTACTCTAACCTACTTTTCCGTAGCCCACCAAGTTCGTCCTGGCGTGGTGGCGCTTTGTATAGTCAATAACCTTGTAGTTGGTACTTGCAAAGTGTCTAGATAGGATCAAAGTATCTTATCTTATACTTTTCCTTACTTATCTATCTACTTTTTTTTTTTTTTTTTACTCTACATTCGAAATTGATGTTGACCGTCTAGTCCTATCTATCTACACTATCTATTTATCTATCTGTACTATCTATCTACACCTACATACAGACATACCATCTCATTAACAAATACCTTATCGCCACACACACACACACACACACCTGACCACACTGACCCCACACACACACACACACACACACACACACACACACACACACACACACACACACACACACACACAACACACACACACACACCACACACCAACACAACACACACACACACACACACACACACACACACACACACAACACACACACCACACAACACACACACCACACACCCACATTTTTTCTCATAGCATTCCTAATCCGGAAGAGGTATTGAGACCAGCCATCAGTACATTCCTTTTTATGTCAATGAATGGGGACTGTAACCCATAAACAAGGGGTAGGAGGCTAGGGGATAGGGGGATGGGGGATAGATACATAGTACCCATAAAAAGGGGGAATAGGGGATAGGGGGAGGGATAGGTAGACCATATACCTCATAGAACCCATAAAAAGGGAGGATAGGGGATGGGGGGATGGGGGATAGGTGAGCAGGTGTAGTGTATGTGTATGGTCATTAAAGGTCAACCAGTGGGATTAAATATGTGAATATGGTTGCAATGAGGTGACATAGAGAGAGAGAGGAGGAGAGTGGAGAGTTAAGCTTATAAACAGAGAGACGGACAGAGGGATATATGCGACGATGTAATGAGGAGAGGAGATAAATATAGAATAAGTTGTGAGTAAGAATGGATGGTAGGGATGAGGAGAGGAGGATGAGGAGTGTCATGGATGAAGCGTCTATAAACTTTTGTAACATAGAGACGTCGGGAAGGAGGAAAGAATTAAATATGAGAAGAAACTCTAAACTAGAGAGACTCTTATAGAGGTGAGAAGAGATATAGTGAGATATTTTCTGGCTGCAGGAGATTAGTGGTAATCAGGACTGATAGTAAACTTTTTAAGTATCAGCTTCTGTCATAGACATATAGAGAGTTACTAGTTTGACTATAAAGTGGAATTTTTAAAAATAAAATTAATAGATTGCTCTCTCCACTTTGCGTCATCACCCTATTCGGCGTCATTACAATCATTCTCTTTGTCTTACTACGACAAGACAAAGCGTGGTAATTAATTTGTCCCACCTGCATATTATTTTGGTACAGGTATATGATATTTTTTTTTTTTTTTTTTTTTTGTTTCTGTATTCGGATGTCAACTCGTCTTGTGATTGTACCTTGACCTCTTACCTTTCTCTCTCTCTCTCTCTCTTCTCTCCTTCTCGTTTTGTTTTATCTGTTTTCCTTCTCTCTCTCCTCTCTCTCTCTCTCTCTCTCTCTCTCCTCTCTCTCTCTCTCTCTCTTTCTCACCTCCTTTCCTCTCGTTTGTTGTTATTGTCAGTTTTTCTTCTCTCTTGTTTATTCTCTTCTCTCTCTCTCTCTCTCTCTCTCTCTCTCTCTCTCTCTCGTCTCTCTCTCTCTCTCTCTCTCTCTCTTTCTCTTTTCTCTCTCTTTTCTCTCGTTTTTTCTCTCTTTCTGGTTGTTGCCTCTTTGACTCCTTTTCGCCAGCGGACTCAAGAAGTGGCAAATACTTATTTCCTTTGTTATGACCGTTGAGAGAGGAGATTGACTTGAGAGAGCGAGGAAGAAAGGAGGAGAAAAACAGAGAGAGAGAGAGGAGAGAGAGAGAGAGAAGAGAGAGAGAGAGAGAGAGAGCATATAAGATATAACGGAAATGATTAACAAATAACAACTAACAGAGACACATGGACACAGTACATAACATTAATTAGATAAAAAAAAAGATATTTGATAACTAAATAATTAATTGAACTAAGGGAAAATTATTAGATTAAGGAAATGAGAGGATAGGAATAATGAATTATAATTACTAGGAGACGATTATTATTATTATTATTATTATTATTATTATTTTATTATTATTATTATGTATTATTGATATTATTATTGCTATTAGTTATTATTAGGTTATTATTATTATTATATTATTATTATTATTATTAGAATATTGTGCTATTGTTTATTATTATTATTATTATTATTATTGCTATTATACATTATTATTATTATTATTATTTACTTATATTGTTATTTGATTTTATTTATTATTATCTTATTATTATTACATTATTATTATTATTACTATTTATTATTATTATTATTATTGCTATTGTTTATTATTATTAATTACTACTTTTATTTATTAATTATTATTAGTATTATTGCTTGCTATTGTTATTATTATTTTGATATACATTATTATATATTTTATTATTATTAGGGTTTCTTTGATGCCATCTAATATGGTAAGCAATCACGGAAGTTTTTGATTTGTTGATTTTTTTTAACGCGAAACATATTAGCTCCCTAGAGGTGCATACATTAATAGGGCAAACTACGTATCAGGCCTGATATGGTCATTCCTGGTGGTGATAGATATCTATCTAAAAAAACGTATAGATTTCGAAGACGAAGCAATTAGATTTTTTATTATACGATAGAAAGAAAATTTTTTTCGATTAACATACCCGATAAATCCATTTACGTGGTAGCTCAAAGAGAAGAGGAGAGAGAGAGGAGAGAGAGAGAGAGAGAGAGAAGACAGAGGGAGAGAGAAGAGAGAGAAGAGAGAGAGAGTGAAGAGAGAGAGAGAGAGAGGAGAGAAGTCAAGAGAGTCCTTCAGAAGTGAATCCCCGCAGACAGCCTTGAAGAGTTTCCAAGGCTTCCTCCTCCTCCTCCTCCTCCTCCTTCCTCCTCCCTCCTCCTCCTACACTCCTCTCCCTCCTCCTCCTCCTCCTCCTTCACTCCTCCTCCTCCACTCCTCCTCCTCTCCTCCTCCTCCTCTCCTCCTCCTCCTCCTCCTCCTCCTCCTCCTCCTCCTCCTCCTCCTCCTCCTCCTGCTCCTCCTCCACCTCCTCCTCCGTATTCCTCATCCTCCTCCTCCTCCTCCGCCCCTTCTCCTCCTCCTCCTCCTCCTCCTCCTCCTCCTCCTCCTCCTCCTGCTTCCTCCCTCCTACTCCTCCTACTTGCTACCTCCTCCTCCTCCTCCTCCTCCTCCTCCTCCTCCTCCTCCTCACGCTCCTCCTCCTCCTCCTCCAACCCCTAACCTATATCCATTGCATATACGCGTGAACCTGGAAGAGAGAGAGAGAGAAGTAAGAGAGAGAGAGAGAGAGAGAGGAGAGAGAGAGAGAGAGAAGAGAGAGAGAGAATACGCGGTTTAATGATACGAAGAAACAAAGTAAAAGAGAAAATATGTCAATTATCGAGTAGCAGAAAAACCTTGATTGAGAGAGATAGTAAGAGCAAGAGTGAGAGAGAGAGAGAGAGTGAGAGAGAGAGAGAGAGAGGATAGAGAGAGAGAAGGGGAAGGGAGAAGGAGGGGGAAGTGATCAGTTATTTTTCCCCCCTTTTCCCTCCCCCCCCCTCCAATTATCCAAGGTCTACACACACACACACACACACACGGACACACCACCAACATGACACACCACACACACACACCACACACACACACACCACACCACACACACCAAAACGCGCATCCTTCTCTCTCTTCTCTCTGATCTCTTTTTTTTCTTCCCTTCCTTCCATATCCTTTCTTCTTTTTCTTCACATTTATGTCATTCTTTCCTTCAAAATCATTCCTACCTTATTACCTTTTCCGAGATGAGGAGGAGGAGGAGGGGAAGAGGAGGAGGAAGAGGAATAGGAAGAGGGAGGAGAGAGGAGGAGGAGGAGGAAGCAAGGAGGAGGATGAAAGTAGAGGGAGGAAGGATGAGGTGGAGGGGCGAGGAGGAGGAGGGAGGAGGAGATAGGGAAGGGAGGGGGGAGGCGGAGGAAGGATGGAGGAGGGAGGAAGGAAGAGTACAGACAAAATTTGTGCGGGGGTTTGATATAAGTCATAAGTTTTAGATTTTGTTTGTCCTTTGTTTCCTCCTCCTCCTCCCCCTCCTCCCCCTCCATCCTCCTACTCCTCCTCCTACCTCCTCCTCCTCCTCCTCCTCCTCCTCCTCCTCCTTCCTCCTCCTCATCGCTACCTCCTCACCCTCCTACACACAAACCGCTAACTATTTTTTTGTTTCACTTTAATTCCTCTTTCTCGTTTTTCATTGTGCTCTTTATTATCTCCACTCACGCCCTTCTCCCTCTCTCTCTCATCTCAGTCTCCTCTCTCTCTCTCTCTCTCTTCTCTCTCTCTCTCTCAGGGAAGTCAGGTCTCTCTCAAATACTCTCCATCCTCTCAATCTCTCTCTGTGTGTGAGTGTGTTTCCTTAACTCTTTGTATTCAAGTTGTCAGTAATATCTATTTAAACTTATCATCTCTCTCTCTCTTCTCTCTTCTCTCATCCACTCTCTCTCTCTCTCTCTCTCTCCTCTCTCTCCTCTCTCTCTTCTTACTCCTCTCTCTCCCAAGGCTCCATCCGTCATTCTCTCTCTCTCTCTGCTCTTCTCTGTGTGTGGTGTGTGTGTGTGCTAGTGTGTTGTGTGTGTAGTGTGTGTGGTGTGTGTGTGTGTGTGTGTGTGTGGTGTGTGTGTGTGTGTGTGTGTGTGTGTGGTGCCCATTCCTTTCCCTATCCTCGCCGTCCTCCGCTTAATCTTTTATTAGGGATGGTGGGTGTGGGAAGAGAGAGAGAGAGAGAGAGAGAGAGAAGAGAGAGAGGAGAGAGAGGATCTCATGAATTACTATCTCTAATTTCCTATTCTTTCTTTTTTCATTCTGCAAATAAAACTCTCCTCTCTCTCTCTCTCTCTCAATCTCACC
>JACEEZ010017899.1:20000-25000 GCA_016584305.1 Chionoecetes opilio
TGACGTACATGGAATTATGTATGTACGTGTGTGTGTGTGTGTGTGTGGAGAGAGAGAGAGAGAGGAGAGGATGAGAGGAGAGAGAGAGAGAGAACCGACCTCCAACCTAGTTCTTTTATCTGTACCCACATCCACCCACGCACACACACACACACCACACACACACACACACACACACACCACACACACACACACACACACACACACACACACACACACACACACACACACAACACACACACACACACACACACACACCACACACACACACACACACACACACACACGTCATTATCATAACAAACGTCTTTCATACAGCATCCTTCCCTTGAGAGAGAGAGAGAGAGAGAGAGAGAGAGAGAAGAGAGAAGAGAGAGAGAGAGAGAGAGAGAGAAGAGAGAAGATAGAGAGAGGAGAGAGGGGAAAAAGAGGAGAGAGGAGAGAGAGAGAGAGAGGAAGCATCTCACGTTCTGGTCCGTTGCTTCCAAACGCACGCTTCCTCCTCCTCCTCCTCCTCCTCCTCCTCCTCCTCCTGAAGGACACTAAACTACCTCTCACGCCCCTCACCCACGCCCATTAAGTCACCCACGCCCATTAAGTCACCCACGCCCATTAAGTCACCCACGCCCATTAAGTCACCCACACCCATTAAGTCACCCACGCCCATTAAGTCACCCACACCCATTAAGTCACCCACACCCATTCACCCATTAACTTCACCCATTTAAATTCACCCATTCCTCTTTTTTCTTTTCTTTTTACATCACAAAGGACTGGCCAAGGGCAAAAAAAAAAAGGTTACGCCCATTGCCCCCCATTGGCCCCTTTCCCTTTAAATTAATGGGGGTCCTGCCCTTTAATTTTAACCTCTGATGTAATAGGGTTGTTAAGTGACCCGTGTTAACCCTTAAGTATTGGGGATAAGTCAGTGGTGGTAGTAGTAGTAGTGGTAGTAGTAGTAGTAGTAGTGGTGGTGGTGGTGGTAGTAGTGGTGGTAGTAGTGGTAGTAGTAGTAGTAGTAGTGGTGGTGGTGGTAGGGGTAGTAGTAGTAGTAGTAGTGGTAGTGGTAGTGTAGTGTAGTGTAGAGTAGTAGGGTAGGGGTAGTAGTAGTAGTAGTAGTAGGGGTGGTAGTAGTGGTTTAGTAGTAGTAGTTAGTAGTAGTAGGGGTAGTAGTAGTAGTAGTTAGTAGTAGTAGTAGTAGTTAGTAGTAGTAGGTAGTAGTAGTGTAGTAGTAGTAGTTAGTAGTGTAGTGGTGTAGTAGTAGTAGTAGTAGTGTAGTATGTATGTGGTGTGGTAGTAGTAGTAGTAGTAATGGTGGTGGTAGTAGCGGTAGTAGTAGTAGTATGGGTGTGGTGATGGTAGTTGTGTGTGTGTGTGTATGTGTGTGTGTGTGTGTGTGTGTGTGTGTGTGTGTGTGTGTGTGTGTGTGTGTGTGTGTGTGTGTGTGTGTGTGTGTGTAGTAAAAAGTATAATGATTGACCTTAAAAAATAAAAATGATAAAACGATGAAGAAACATATTGTGATAGTTTCCCACCTTTCCTAATTTTTTTTGTGCTTCTGAAGAAACGAACTTGAGAGGAGAGAGAGGAGAGAGAGAGAGAGGAGAAGAGAGAGAGATAGAGAGAGAGAGAGAGATAGAGAGAGAGGAGAGGAGAGAGAGAGAGAGAGAGAGTAATAAGAGAGAGAGAGAGAGAGAAAAAGGGAGAGGAAGAGACAGGAGAGAGAGAGAGAGAGTATTAAAATTCCTTTCACATAGCTAAGACGTGTCGTGTTAGAAAATATTATCTGCTTATATGCAAGGATGGTAATGTAAGTTTTTTTGTTTGGGATGATGTGTGTGTGTGTGTGTGTGTGTGTGTGTGTGTGTGTGTGTGTGTGTTGTGTGTGGTGTGTGTGTGTGTGTGTGTGTGTGTGTGTTTTGTCAATGCTATATTCGGGCGATAATATTTATGGTTCTTTGATATGTATTTACTTCTCTCTCTCTCTCTCTCTTCTTCTCTCTCCTCTCTCTCATCATTCCTCTCGTCTCTCTCTCTCTCTCTCTCTCGTCTCTCATCTCTCGTCTCTTCTCTGTCTCAAATTCCTTCACAAGCTAAACGTTCTAAAACTTTCTCTGCTTCTGCAGTGGTAATGTAGTTTTTTTGTTTGGATGTTGTCTGTTGTTTGTCTGTTGTGTGTTGTTGTCTTGTCTGTTGTTGTCTGTCTTCTGTTGTCGTTCTTCCTCTCTCGGCTCTACTCTTCTAGCATCCGTCTCTCATCTTATGCAGTCTGATTCCATTGATAATCTGTCTCATCTCCATCCTCACACCTCACCTTCTCACACATCTCCTACTCATCACCACCCCACTCACCTCTCTACCCCTCCTCTAATCATTCTCTTTCTCTCTGTGCTCTCTTCTGTTCTTCTTCTCTCGCTCTCTGTCTGTTCTAAATTACTCCGGTCCCTTTCACCTTTCTTGGCAGGTAGGGTGGGGAGGGAGTGGAAGGTGAAGGGGGATGATTGGGCGAAGGGTTAGGTGTATGGAGGGATGGTATGCACGTTGTCTCTATACTCCTGTCACATTTCCCTTTCTGGATCAAGGATAGCGTGTTTGTGTCTGCCTGTTGTGTGTGTTTGTGTGTGTGTGTGTGTGTTGCTGTGTGTGTGGTGTTGTGTGCGCGCGCGCGCCTGCTAATGTATAACTGGGTAACTTTTAGTTTATATGACAAAGATTGATCCGAATCTCTCGAGGAAAATCTGTTCAAACCTCACCACCACACATCCACACCACACACCTCCACCACCACACCCCACACACCACACACACCTCACACACACGCCCGCACACCAACCCACACCCACACCTCCACACACATCACACCACACACACACTCACACACACACACACACACACAATCCACATTCAACCTTTCATGGACACGTACAGACGGCACGAGCACAAACACGAAGGAGGAACAGGACGACACAGCACGAGGGGAGAAAATAAGGAGTTTAAGGAATACTTCGTACCCTACTAAGACAAACACAGTAATATACTGAATGGAATAAGGAATGTATTAGGAATGTATTGGAATGTATATAGGAATGTATGTGGGTGAATTGGATGTATTGGGTGAATATGGATGAAATTGGGTGAATTGATGAAGGGGAATGTAATATAGGAATGTAATTAGGAATAAATGGAAGAAATATGATGAAATAAGGAAAGAAAATATTCAAGGACACACCACAACATAGGAAGCAACATACGGAAGAAACACAACAACACACAGGAAACAAAACAAGACACATATAGGAATGAAATAGGAATGAATAGATTGTACCATAATACAAACACTGAATATAGGAATGAAATATAGGAATGAAATATAGGAATGTAATATAGGAATGAAATATAGGAATGAAATATAGGAATGAAATATAGGAATGAAATATAGGAATGAAATATAGGAATGAAATATAGGAATGAAATAATATATGCATAATAACTTAAACTGAACGACATGAATTCTAGCCTTCTAATCTCTATGAATCACCTAGCACTCGTAACTTTTTATATTAATTAAATTTTACACTTATGCTAATTTTTTTTTTTTTATTAACATTTGTGACTAGTAGTGCCTGTAGGGATCGAACTCGGGTCACCAAGAACGCCCCTCGGAGACGCTAACCACTCTGCTACCGCCTCCCTAATATGTTACCTCTGCCATCTGTTACTCACCCGCTACTCCACTGCTATATTTTTGTAATTATTTTCATTGAGTGTATTTTGCATTCCTAAACCTCCTCACCTGTTTAATTAGGTTAGGTGAGGTTAGGTTAGGTCTGGTTAGGTCTGGTGTTAGGTCTGGTTAGGTCTGGTTAGGTTAGGTCTAGTCTGGTTACTTCTTTACCTGCCACCCGCTACTCCACTGCTATATTTTTGTAATTATTTCATTGAGTATTTTGCATTCCTAAACCTCCTCACCTGTTTATTAGGATAGGTACTGGTTAGGTAGATAAGTTCAGGTCCTGGTTAGGTCTGGTGGTGGACTGGTCCTGGCTTACTTCTTTACCTGCCACCCGCTACTCCTGCTCCTGGTTTTACCTGGGACTTTACATGACTGCTAAAGATATTTCCTGTTTGTATTGCAAAGAATAGAAGAGAAAAAAAAATCAAACCATTACTCCCTCTCTCCCTCCCTCCTCCCTTCCCCTTCCCTCTCTCCTCCAATCGCTTAAAGACATTCCTCTTCTTCTCCTCCCTCCTCCTTCCCCTCCCTCCTCCTCCCTCCCTCCTCCTCCTCCTCCTCCTCCCTCCTCCCTCCCCTCCTCCTCTTCCTCATATGCTTAAGACATTCCTCTTTTTCCTCCTCTCCTCTCCTCCTCCTCTCTCCTCCTCCTCCTCCTCCTCCTCTCCTCCTCCTCTCCTCCTCCTCCTCCTCCTCCACATCCTTCTCTCCCCACACACATTCGATACGCTTTCGTCACCTTCCCCTCCTTTCCCTCCTCCCCCTCCTTCCCCCTCCTCCTCCCCCTCCTTCCCTCTCCCCTCTTCCCCTCCCTTCCCTCTCCATATGTGAACGATTTTCCCCTTCCCCAACCCGGAGTTAATATTTAGTTCGGTCACCCACCCCAACACATCCCGTTTTCTGATTCTATTATTATTATTATTATTATTATTATTTTTAGTATTAGTAGTAGTAGTAGTAGTAGTAGTAGTAGTAGTAGTAGTAGTAGTAGTAGTAGTAGTAGTAGTAGTAGTTGTAGTAGTAGTAGTAGTAGTAGTAGTAGTAGTTGTTGTAGTAGTAGTAGTTGTAGTAGTAGTAATAGTAGTAGGAGTATTAGTTGTAGTAGGAGTAGTAGTAGTAGTAGTAGTAGTAGTGTAGAGAGTAGTAGTGAGTAGTGTAGTAGGAGTAGTAGTTGTAGTAGTAGTAGTAGTAGTAGTAGTAGTAGTAGTAGTAGTAGTAGTAGTAGTAGTAGTAGTAGGAGTAGTAGTTGTAGGAGTAGTAGTAGTAG
>JACEEZ010017899.1:30000-35000 GCA_016584305.1 Chionoecetes opilio
AGATGAAAGATACAATGCTATGCTACAGAGATAAAAGGCAAATACAATGCTAGATGAAAGATGAAATGCTATGCTACAGAGATAAAAGAAAATAAGGACAATGGCAAATCGAAGAACTAAAGCGTGACCAAACACGAAATATATTATGTGTGTATTGGAAGTGTGCATGTTAGTTTGTTAGTGTGTGTGTGTGTTGTGTGTGTGTGTGTGTGTGAAGGAGTAGCAAGATGGCTGCCGCGTGTTCCGCCCTGAGCCTACGGGACTGCCAGGGCTGCGTGGCGACAGAGCGCCCCACCACGGTGCCCACGCCCCCCCCACCCACGCCCACGCCTCGCAGCACCAAGATCTTCTATATCGGGGTGAGTCACACACACGATGGTCAAGTGGATAGCGTGCTGGCCTGCCCTTTTTTGGTAGCCGGTTCGAATCCTCACTGCTACCGGGGATTTTTCACTGACTAATTCGGGCGGTTACTGTTCCACTTGAGCTAGGGAGTGGGGGTGTGTGGTGTGTGAGGTCCCAGCGTTACTCAAAGATCGGTAATAATGAACTCCAAGCTAGCACCGGGAGGCTGAAATGACAACACACACACACACACACACACACACACACACACACACACACACACACACACACACACACACACACACACACACACACACACACGGAGGGAGGTCAAGGGTCAGTGAGTGAGGTGTGACTTCCGGCTGGCGTTATGGGTCAAATATGGGTCGTGAGAGATCGGTTCTTGACCTTTACTGTGTGTATGTGTGTGTGTGTGTGTGTGTGTGTGTGTGTGTGTGTGTCACGGTTTATTTTTTGTGTGTGACTTTTGATATTGTGTAACTGTATGTGTGGAAAGGTGTGTGTGTGTGTGTGTGTGTGTGTGTGTGTGTGTGTGTGTGTGTGTGTGTGTGTGTGTGTGTGTTAATATAAGTTATCCCTCACGTTTATTTATGCCTTGTTTCCTCGTACGTCATCCCTTTATTTTCTTTTACATCTCCTTTTCGGATTATCTAATATTTCCTATTTCCCTTCTTTCTTCTATTTTTCTTTCTTTTCTTTCTTTCTTTTTCTTTTCTTTCTTTCTTTCTTTCTTCTATTTCTTCTATTTTTCTTTCTTTTCTTTCTTTCTTTCTTTCTTTCTTTCTTTTCTTTCTTTCTTTCTTTCTTTCTTTCTTTCTTTCTTTCTTTCTTTTCTTTCTTTCTGTCTTCTATTTCTTCTATATTTCTTTTCTTTTTTTCTTTCTTTTCTTTCTTTCCTTCTTTCTTTTCTTTCTTTCTTTCTTTCTTTCTTCTATTTTTCTTTCTTTCTTTCTTTCTTTCTTTCTTCTATTACATTTTAATATTGGGTGGAGCAGGAGTGGAAGAAAGGGGAGAAGTGGAAGAGGGTAGAGAGTAGTGGAAGAGGTGGAGGAAGAGAGCAGTGGAAGAGGTGGAGGAAGAGAGGAGTGGAAGGGGTGGAAGAAGAGAGGAGTGGAAGAGGTGGAGGAGGAGTGGAAGAAAGTGGAGAAGTGGAAGAGGGTAGAGAGTAGTTATCCCTTGAATAATCCACTTTATGATATATAGTCTATAAGGAAGAGTGGGATAGAAGGGAGAGGGAGTGATAGGTGGAATAGTAGTGGAAGAGAGGGAAGAAGTGGAAGAGGTGGTGGAAGAGAGGGAAGAAGTGGAAGAGGTGGAGGTTGTAGGTGGAGAGGAAGAAAGGGGAGAAGTGGAAGAGATTAATGTAGGTTGAGTAAGAAAGGAAAGGAAAAGATGGAAGAAGTGGAAGAGGAGGTGGAATTAGGTTAGTGGGTGTGGTTAGGTGTGTGGGGGGGGGTTTGGGGGGAGGGGGGCTTACCTTGCTCCTTCCCCCCTCCCTTTTATCTCCCTTCCCTCTCTCTCTCTCTCTCTCTCTCTCCTCTC
This sequence comes from Chionoecetes opilio, assembly GCA_016584305.1. Classification (NCBI taxonomy): domain Eukaryota; kingdom Metazoa; phylum Arthropoda; class Malacostraca; order Decapoda; family Majidae; genus Chionoecetes; species Chionoecetes opilio. The sequence continues at coordinate 31,909 of JACEEZ010017899.1, forward strand.
TCTCTCTCTCTCTCTCTCTCTCTCTCTCTCTCTCTCTCTCTCTCTCTCTCTCTCTCTCTCTCTCTCTCTCTCTCTCTCTCTCTCTCTCGTCCTTATGTCTCTTTCTTGTAGGAATATGAAGAAAATTTGTAGTAGTAGTAGTAGTAGTAGTAGTAGTAGTACAGTAGTAGTAGTTAGTAGTAGTATATAGTAGTAGTAGTATTAGTAGTAAGTAGTATAGTAGTAGCAGTAGTTAGTAGTTAGTCAGTATAGAGTAGTAGTAGTAGTATAGTAGTAGTAGTTATAGTATGTCAGTAGTAGTAATGTAGAGTAGTATAGATAGTAGTAGTAGCGTAGTAGTGTATGTATATTGTTGTTATTGTATTGGAACTACTTTTCGCAATGGTCACGCCGAACCTTGACACCTCTCTCTCTCTCTCTCTCTCTCTCTCTCTCTCTCTTCTCTCTCTCTCTCTCTCTCTCTCTCTCTCTCTCTCTCTCTCTCTCTCTCTCTCTCTCTCTCTCTCTCTCTCTCTCTCTCTCTCTCTCTCTTCTCAACCTTTTGTTAAGAATCAGTCAACGTTACTACTTTTTTTTTTTTTTTTTTTTTTTTTTTTTTTTTTTTTTTTTTTCTCCTTTATAACCTCGCGTCAATCTTCTATTTTATTACTTTTTCTTCCTGTGTTATTTTTTCTTTTTCTTTTCCTCCGTCATTCCTTTTCTTTCCCCCATGACTTTTACATTCCGGTCATAACTCTCTCTCTCTTCTCTCTCTCTCCTCTCTCTCTCTCCTCTCTCTCTCTCTCTCTCTCTCTTCTCTCCTCTGTCCTCTCTCCCCCCTCTTCTCTCCTCTCTCTCTCTCTCTCTTCTACTTTTAATATGTACTTTCTCCTAATAATATGTGTGTGTGTGTGTGTGTGGGGTGTGGGGTGTGTGTGTGTGTGTGTGGTGTGTGTGTGTGTGTGTGTGTTTTTGCGTGTGTGTGTGTGTGTGTGTGTATGTGTAACTACCCTAAATCCTAATGACCTTCCTCAATAAGTCATATGTTCAATAGCAAAGATTGAGGTCATGTCAGCAATATTTTCCTTTCACTCCCAATAGATCAATACCTTCCTTGCCTTTCCCCACATAACCTCCCCAACCCTCCCCAAACCCTCCCCAACCCTCCCCAGTAACCTCCCCAACCATTCCTCTTAACCTCCCCATCCCCTACCCTCCCCAACCCCCACCATTAACCTTCCAACCCTCCCTTAACCTCCCCAACCCTCACCATTTAAACTCCCCAACCCCCCCCATTAACCTCCCCAACCCTCTCCATTAACCTCCCCAACCCTTCCCATTAACCTCCCCAACCCATTAAAAACCCTTCCCTTTATCCCTTAACAAGCTCTAGTCTCCCTTAATTATCCCTATTAAATAATTTCACCTATTTATTTGATCTATTTACCCCATCCCCACCTCTTAACCTCCCCACCCCCTTAAAAACCCCTTTCTCACTCCCCAACCTCTTTCAATACACTCCTTCCCCACCACTTTAACCTCCCCAACCCCCTTTCTTAACCTCCCCATCCCCTACCACAACCCCCCCTCCCTTTTTCTCCCCAACCTCTATCAATGCACTCCTTCCCCACCACTTTAACCTCCCCAACCCTCACCTCCTAACCTCCCACCTACTTACCTCCCCTTCCCTTTCTTCCCCATTCTCCCCAACCTCTTTCAATACACTCCTTCCCCACCACTTTAACCTCCCCAACTCCCCTTCTTAACCTCCCCAACCCCCCACCACTAACCTCCCCTCCCTTTCTCCCCAGCCTCTATTCTACCTAATTATAATATCCCTTTAAATATTTTCACCCTTATATTTCCACATCCTCAGATTTTGTTTTGTTTAGTAATTAATTTCCTCCCTTGAACCTATTACCCCCACCCCTTACCCTCCCTTAAAACCCTTAAAACCTCCCTTAAACCCTAAACCTCCCTTAAAACCCTTAAAACCTCCCTTAAACCCTAAACCTCCCTTAAAACACCCCTACCTCTCTCTCCCCAACCTCTTATTCTCCCTAATTCCAATCTTCCTATAAATAATTTCACTTTTATATCTCACCAATTACCCCCACCTCCTTCAGAACTCTCTCTCTCTCTCTCTCTCTCTCTCTCTCTCTCTCTCTCTCTCTCTCTCTCTCTCTCTCTCTCTCTCTCTCTCTCTCTCTCTCTCTCTCTCTCTCTCCCCCCCAAACTAGTCTCCTGAACTCCAAACTACTAAATAATTTCCTGTATTATATTTCTACATACCCGGAAATATTTAGTCTAGTAATTTATTTCCTCATCTTCCCCATGGTGTGAATTTATTATCTTCTCTCTCTCTCTCTCTCTCTCTCTCTCTCTCTCTCTCTCTCTCTCTCTCTCTCTCTCTCTCTCTCTCTCTCTCTCTCTCTCTCTCTCTCTCTCTCTCTCTCATCTCCTATCTCCTGTCTTCCTCAACTATTGATATCCCTTTAGCAATCACTTTCCCCATTTCCCAATCCCTATTTCCTATGTAGCATCCCCATGGTGTGAAATATCTCTCTTCCCTAACCATCTATTTCCTCTTTAGCAATCACTTCCCCATTTCCCCTTTAGCAATCACTTCCCCATTTCCCCTTTAGCAACCACTTCCCCTCTTTCTCCATCACTTCTCCCCATTTCCCCTTTAGCTGCCACTCCCCCTATTCCCCTCTTTCCCCATCACTTCCCCTCTTTCACCATCCCTATTTCCTATGTGTCGTCCTTTCCCATTCTTTCCCCACTCCATAAAATCACTATTGACTTGCCTCATTTTTTGTCCACATATCGTAAAATCCCCTAAAAATTTACCCTTGCCACACTTTTACTAACCTATTTTTTCTACTTTCTACTCCTCTTCTTGTCTAAGCTATACTACTACTACTACTACTACTACTACTACTACTACTACTACTACTACTACTACTACTACTACTACTACTACTACTACTACTACTACTACTTTTTTTTATCTTTTTTTTAATCTACTACTACTACTACCGATACCTCCACCCCATGTTTATTTATGAAATATACTACTACTATACTACTACTACTACTACTACTACTAC
>JACEEZ010017899.1:37500-40000 GCA_016584305.1 Chionoecetes opilio
CATTACTATTATCACTACTATTATTATCATTACTATTATTACTACTATTATTATCATTACTATTATTACTACTATTATCATCATCACCTAATATTAACCTCTCTCTCTTTCTCTCTTTACAGGTGAGTGTCGAGCAGTAACTGGGCCCCTTAACTCCCCTTAGTAAGTACAGCAGACACCCTTAACCCCTTAGAGACCCCTTAAACAGCAGACACAGTAAGTACAGCAGAAAACCCCTTATATAGACCTTATATAGAATACCCCTTATATATACAGCTGCTGCAGAGACCCCTTATATATTAGCAACAGCAATAACAGGTGCAGCAGAGAACAGCAGAGAACAGCAGTAGAGGTTGTAGCAGTAGAAGACACAGCAGTAGAGGTTGTGGCAGTAGAAGGCACAGCAGTAGAAGACACAGCAGTAGAGGTTGTGGCAGTAGAAGGCACAGCAGTAGAAGACACAGCAGTAGAGGTTGTGGCAGTAGAAGGCACAGCAGTAGAAGGCGTAGCAGTAGTAGTAGGTAGAAAAGCAGAGAGATACAAAAAATGTGTAAGTAGTAGCAGGTAGAAACTTAGAGGTAGAGAGAGAAAAAAGTAGCAGGTAGAGAAAGAGAGAGAGAAAAAAGTAGCAGGTAGAGAAAGAGAGAGAAAAAGTAGCAGGTAGAGAAAGAGAGAGAGAAAAAAGTAGCAGGTAGAGAAAGAGAGAGAGAAAAAAAGTAGCAGGTAGAGAAAGAGAGAGAGAAAAAAAGTAGCAGGTAGAGAAAGAGAGAGAGAAAAAAGTAGCAGGTAGAGAAAGAGAGAGAAAAAAAGTAGCAGGTAGAGAAAGAGAGAAAAAAAGTAGCAGGTAGAGAAAGAGAGAGAGAAAAAAAGTAGCAGGTAGAGAAAGAGAGAAAAAAAAGTAGCAGGTAGAGAAAGAGAGAGAAAAAAAGTAGCAGGTAGAGAAAGAGAGAGAGAAAAAAGAAGCAGGTAGAGAAAGAGAGAGAGAAAAAAGAAGCAGGTAGAGAAAGAGAGAGAGAAAAAAGTAGCAGGTAGAGAAAGAGAGAGAGAAAAAAAGATAAAAGACAATTACCCTAAAAAAAGAAAACAAAAGTTACCTATAAGAGAAAAAATATAATAGTAACACCAGTAATAGTTAGTAATAGTTAGTAATAGTTAGTAATAGTTAGAGAGAATAGAGACAGAGAGAAAAAAGTAGCAGGTAGAGAAATAAAAAAAAAGTAAGATAATTCCCCTCAGAAAAAAATTTGGTGAAAAAATTAATCGTATCAGCGACTTTTATTTTATTTTATTTCAGGGTCATTTTTATTTATTTCTTGTGAACTATTTTTGTTGTTGTTTCTGTTATTATATTTTTTTTAATGTGCGTCTTGTCGTGTAATTTTATTTTTATTTTTATTTTATTATTATTATTATTATTATTATTATTATTATTATTATTTTTGGAGTAGGAATTTTTTTTTTTTAGTTTTTTTTTAGTTTTTTGACTCCGGATTTTTTTTCACTTTTCTGGTAATGTCGTGAAAATTTTGGAAATGTTGGGTGATTTTAAACTTTTGTGTGTGTGTACGTGTGTGTGTGTGTGTTGTGTGTGTGCAATTTCGTACTACAAAAACTATGAAACAAATACAACTTCTTTACTCTTATGTTAAAAATAAAACCCTATTTAATCGTGAAACTTTTGCTTAATTAGAAAAAAAATATGTCAAGTGTAATAAGAAAATAATTAATAACACTGAAAAAATAAAAGGAATGAAATAGGAACGGAAATGAAGATGAAAGTAACCTTGTGTGTGTGTGTGTGTGTGTGTGTGTGTGTGTGTGTGTGTGTGTGTGTGTGTGTGTGTGCAGGGGCGTGGCAAGGCCGGGTAGCCGCGTCGTGCCCTCAAGGATCCTGTCAGGGGCGTGGCTGTATGGGCGTCATGTCAGGGCGGCGGGCAGATGGCGGGGGACAGATGGCCATCCTTAAGATACACGGGGCAGGGCGGCGGTCATCCTGGGAAAAGCGGGAAGGGTCTTGATCGTCCTGGGATTAACCCCTTGAGGCCCAGAACGTAATCTCTATTGTAATTTGGGTACCATTAACGATTTTTAGTGAATATAAGCAATGTTTTATAGATATGACCTGTTTAGTATCCTTGCCCAGTAACTAATTTGGTATATTCAGTGACTTTTCGTATTTTTATGGCTGACAACAGACGATTTTTTATAGCCAAGGAAAGATCTGGGCGTGAATGGGTTAAGTTAACAATATTGAGGCCAGACTAAGTTTTCTCCAATTAACCACGAAACTATTGGTCGTAGAAGGAAAATGAATAGATACAAATATGTCGTCTTGTGGTGTTCTTAAAGATGTAGTAATTGGTTTTTATATAAATATTTTGATTTCCAAGATATTAGATGTTTTTCGATTTTTTTTTTAATTATTATTTTCTCAGTTACCTATTTATCAGCACCTATTTTCTTGAGCTCAAATGAAAGCCCGTAATTTATTTTATCTTTA
>JACEEZ010017899.1:55000-60000 GCA_016584305.1 Chionoecetes opilio
AAAGATGTTAAAATAGATAGTGTTTGGTGGTGGCGGTGGTGATAATAGTAACGATGCCAGTGACTACTACTACTACTACTACTACTACTACTACTACTACTACTACTACTACTACTACTACTACTACTACCATAATTACTACTACCATCACTAATGAAAACAACATTACGCTACTACTACTACTACTACTACTACTACTACTACTACTACTACTACTACTACTACTACTACTACTACTACCATAATTACTACTACCATCACTAATGAAAACAACATTACATTACTACTACTACTACTACTACTACTACTACTACTACTACTACTACTACTACTACTACTACTACTACTACTACTACCATCATCACTACTACCATCACTAATGAAAACAACATTACGCTACTACTACTACTACTACTACTACTACTACTACTACCACCATCACATGCCAAAATTACCACCACCACCGTCACCACTATTGCTACTCTGCCAAAACAACCAATTTTAGAACCACACACCGCATTGTAGGGAAAGGAGGTCAGGTCACGGCCAAGGAGGTCACAGACAAACAAAGATAAACATGACATAACAAAAATTGAAGATAAAGATAACGATAAAACGATATTGAGGAAAAAAAAGATAGAAAAAAAAAAGATTCGTATTGTTAAGAGATCAGAAACCAAACACAAAATTAACGAAAGAAACTAAGATAAGAAATTAAATATAGATAAAGATATAAGAGTTAGTGATAAGGAGATAAGGGTTACGTCTACCTATAAGGGAATGATAACATGAGACTTAAGGTAGTTGTAAATATGTCACAGTGGTGTTAAGATGTCATAGTGAACGTCTTATGATAACTTTATGACACTGCTTATGATAACTTATAGCTGTGACAAGTATATGGTGACACTAACATTGCTACTAAGTTACCATTGACAGTGAAGGATGACTTATGATAACTTATAGCTGTGACAAGTATATGGTGACACTAAAATTGCTACTAAGTTACCATTGACAGTGAAGGATGACTTATGATAACTTGAATGATAACTTATAGCTGTGGCAAGTATACGGTGACACTATCATCGCTACTAAGTTACCATTGACAGTGAAAGTAACAGAAATGGTGACACTAACATTGCTACTAAGTTACCATTGACAGTGAAGGATAACTTATGATAACTTGAATGATAACTTATAGCTGTGACAAGTATACAGTGACACTATCATCGCTACTAAGTTACCATTGACAGTGAAAGTAACAGAAATGGTGACACTAAAATTGCTACTAAGTTACCATTAACAGTGAAGTAACAGTAGTAACAGGAGTATGATAACAGGGTGTAACTGATTTAACAGTAACAGAACAACTATAATAATAACAATAACAATAATAACAGTGAAAGTTACCGTTGACAGTGAAAATAACAGGAATAACAGGAGTATTATAACGGTGTAACAGTGATTTAACAGTAACAGAACAACTATAATAATAAAACAATAATAACAGTGAAAGTTACCGTTGACAGTGAAAATAACAGGAATAACAGGAGTATTATAAGAAGGGGTAAACAGTAAAAGAATACAGAATTAAAAAAAACAACTATAATAATGATAATAATAATAACAGTGGAAGTTACCGTTAACAGTGAAAATAACAGGAGTAACAGGAATATAATTAAGAAAACGGGATGTAACAGTGACTTAGATAACAGTAACTCAACAAAAATAATAATAACTGAAATAAAAACATGATAAATTAATAACGAAATAATAAAGAAACAGAAATAAATAAAGAAAGAAAGAAAGAGAAGAGAAATATTAAAGAAAGAGAAAAATAATAAATAAAGAAATAAATAAAGAAAGAAAAAGAGAGAGAGATAAATATTAAAGAAAGAGAGAAAAATAATAAATAAATAAATAAAGAAAGAAAGAAAGAGAGAAAAATAATAAATAAATAAAGAAAGAAAGAGAGAAATATTAAAGAAAAAGAGAAAAATAATCAATAAATAAAGAAGAAATATTAAAAAAAGAGAAAAAGAAAAGAAAGAAAGAAAGAAAGAAAGAAAGTGAGAGAAATATTAAAGAAAGAGAGAGAGAAAAGAAAGAAAAAAAGAAAGTGAGAGAAATATTAAAGAAAAAAAAAAAAAAAAAAAAAAAATAAAGAAAAAATATTAAAGAGAGAGAGAGAAAGAAAAAAAGAAGAAAGAAAGAAAGAAAGAAAGGCAGTTGCTAATCATGTCTGCCAATTCAAAAAAAAGGAAGACACCCATTTTGCCGTTACCAGGAGGAGGAGGAGGAGGAGGAGAAGGAGGAGGAGGAGGAGGAGGAGGAGGAGGAGGAGACAAAAAAATTATGGGTTCAAGATTTCGAGTAACAAGTGTCCCAGAAGATGACCCTCCTATTCCTCTTCTTCCTATGTCTTCCTTCTCCTCCTCCCCCTTCTCCTTCCTCACCACTACCCTCCTCCCCGCCACCCCCCCTTCCATCTTCCTCTCCTCCTCCCCCCCCTTGCCCCCCACCTCCCCCACCTCCCCCACCTCTCTCTCCTCTTTCTCTCTCGCGCCTCCATCGCCCAATAGAAAAAAAGTGTCTTTTAAGGTATGTAATCAGAGAGAAGAGAGAGAGGAAGAGAGAGGAGGGAGAGAGAGAGAGAGAAGAGAGAAGGAGAGAAGAGAGAGAATGACGAGTAAGATGAAAAAAGATAGAATGAAGAGGAATGCAAGAGAGAGAGAAGAGAGAGAGAGAGAGAGTAGGAGAGAAGAGAGAAGAGAAGAGTAGAGAGAGAGAGGAGAAGAGAGAGAGATGACCGAGTAAGATGGAAAAAAGATAAAATGAATGGAGGAATGCGAGAGAGAGAGAGAGAGAGAGAGAGAGAGAGAGAGAGAGTAGAGAGAGGAGAGAGGCGAGAGAGAAGAGAGAGGAGAGAAGAGAGAGAAGAAAATAATTATATGTATTACAATTAACAAGCATAATGTACTCCCTTAAAAACACACCACACACACACACAACACACACACACCCCACCAACACACAACACACACACCACACACACACCACGACAGCACACACACACACACACACACACACACGTTCCAATGAATGGAACTCGTTCTATATGGACACCGAGATGAATGTGGTGTGGTGTGTGTGTGTGTGTTGTGTGTGGTGGTGTGTGTGTGTGTGTGTGTGTGTGTGTGTAGCTTGGCCAACACACACACACACACACACACACACACACACACACACACACACACACACACACACACGTGACACACACACTGCTGCATAGGAAGCAGTGTTGATATTGGTGTCATAACGGTACTACACTCTCTCTCTTCTCCTCTCTCCTCCTCTCTCTCTTCTTCCTCCCTCATCTCTCTCTCTCTCTGTATTGAAATGAAAGAAGGGACTGATTGTGCTGTGTATGATAGTGATGGTTGTGTGACGTGTGAAGTGATAGTGAAATGATGATGGTTGAGATGGTGATGTTATTATTATTATTATTATTATTATTATTATTAATTTTATTATTTATTATTGTTATTATTATTTTTATTATTATTACTATTGTTATTGTTATTATTATTTTTATTGTTAAATTGGTATTATTTTTGTTGTATTGTTTAAAGTGAGTCCCGCTTATCCTCCTCCCTCCTCCTCCTCCTCCTCCTCCTCCTCCTCCTCCTCTCCTCCTCCTCCTCCTCCTCCTCTTCCTCCTCCTCCTCCTCCTCCTCCTCCTCCTCCTCTGTTATGTCTGCTCTTCTGTCACTATAAGTATTTCTTCCTGTCTGTCTGTCTGTCTGCATATCTCTCTCTCCCCTCCACTCCTCCTCTCTCTTCTCTCTCTCTCTCTTCTCTCCCTCCTCTCTCTCTCCTCTCCTTTTCTCTCTCTCTCCTCTCTCTTTTCGTCTAAATTTGTCATTGTCAATCAAACTTATCCCTTCCCCCTTCTCCTCCTCCCTCCCCTCTTCCCTTCCTTCCCTCCCCTCTCCCCTTCCTTCTCCCCTCCCCCTCTCTTCTTCCTTCCCTTCCCCTCTTCCCCTTCCCTCTCCCCTTCCCTCTCCCCTTCCTTCTCCCCTTCCTTCCCCTCTCTTCCCCTCCCTTCAATGACTAAGAAGGAAGACCAGACAAACATGGTTGAGGGGGGGGAAAGGAGGGGAAGAGGGAGGGGAAGGGAGGGGAAGAGGGGGGGGAAAGGAGGGGAAGAGGGAGGGGAAGGGAGGGGAAATGTCAGTTGTCATAAGTTACAAATGTTGGGGATAACCTCTTCCTTCTCCCCCTCCTCGTCCCTTCCTTCTTTCCTTCCTTCCTTCCTTCCTTCCTTCCTTCCTTCTTTTCCTTCCTTCCTTCCTTTCTTCCTTCTTTCCTTTCTTCCTCCTCTTCCTTCCTTCCTTCCTTCCTTTCTTCCTTCCTTCCTTCCTTCTTTCCTTTCTTCCTCCTCTTCCTTCCTTCCTTCCTTCCTTCCTTTATTTATTTATATTTTGTCAATACTGTATTTCTCATATTTTTTTATTTTCTCACATTTTCAGTTCTCTCTCTCATCTCTCTCGTCTCCATCTCCTCTCTTACTCTCTCTCTCTCTCTCTGTCGTCTCATCATCCTCCCACTCTCCATCCTCTCTCTCTCTCTCTTCGCTCATCTCTCTCTTCTCTCTCTCCTCTCTCTCTCTCTCTCTCTCTCTCTCTGTAGTGATGGGATGGCCGCCTTAGTTGGTGATAAGTAGAGTAGAGAGAAGAGAGAAGAGATCGAGAGAGAGAGAGAAGAGAGAAGAGAGAGAAAAAAAAGAGAGAGAGAGAGGAAGAAAAAAAAAGAGAGGAGAAAAAAAACATCGTAATACTTTTTTACTTTCTTCAAAACAAAATATATAGAATTAAATACCGGTCAACGCTAAATGGTAAGTTAAATTTTTGTTTATTTAAAGTAGACGCGGTTAAATAAATATAAACAATAACTCGTATATATATAAGTAAATGCTTCATAAAGAACCACGTGGAGTA
>JACEEZ010017899.1:65000-155000 GCA_016584305.1 Chionoecetes opilio
CTCATGGAAGAAAATAGGATGAGAAAAATATCTGACTGAATGTAGCACTTGAAGAGAGATAGAGAGGATGAGAGATGAGAGGTAGAAGAGAGAGAGGATAGAAGAGAGAGAGAGTAGAATAAACAATAACCTTAAAAAAAATTGTACCGTACAATAAACAACTATTAAATTTTGTTTTTTGGTTTCTTTTATAATTAATTCGTATTATTTTTGTTTGTTTACGTTTTCTAGATTTCGTTCATATTTTCAGGTTTCCTTTCCCTTCCTAGACACTCCTCCTCCTGCACTCCTCCTCCTCCTCCTCCTCCTCCTCTCCTCCTCTCTCCATCCTCCTCATCCTCTCCTCCTACCTCCCTCCCTCCTATTCCTCTTCCTCCTCCTTAATCTTCTCCTCCCTTCTTCCTCCTCCTTCTTTTGTCTCATCTTCTTCCTTCTTTCCTTCCTTTCTTTCATCACTCCTCTTCCTTCCCTTCCTTCTTTTCGTCCTCCTCTTCTTAATCTCTTTTCCTTCTTTCTTCTGTCCCTATTTTCTCCTTTTCTTCCTTCTCTTTCTCTTTTTATACGCATCTCTCTCTCTCTCACTCTCCTCTCTCTCTCACGTCTTCTCTCTCTCTCTTTCTCCTCTCGTCTCTCTTTCTCTCTCTTCATCCTCTCTCTCTCTCTATCATCTTCTCGTCTCGCTCTCTCACTCTCTCTCTTATCTCTCTCAATTATCTCTCTCTCTCTCTCTCTCTCTCTCAATCTCTCTCTTATCTCTTCTCTACAGTCTCTTCTCTCTCTCTCATCTCTCTCGCTCCTCTTCTCTCTCTCTCATCTCTCTCCTTCTCCTTCTCTCTCTCTCTCTCTCATTTTCTTTCTTAGTACTAAGTGTAGGAGGTAGTTAGATAAGTAGTCTCTCTCTCTCTCTCTCTCTCTCTCTCTCTCTCTCCTCTCTCTTTCTCTCTCGTCTCTCCCTCTCTCGCTCTCTCTCTCATCTCTGTGGTCTCTCTTTTCATCCTCTATCCCCCCACCCCCCTCTCTCCCCCTTCCCTCTCCTCTCTCAATGTAATCGTGTTAGTGTGTGTAGGGATAAAATAATGTCCTTTTCACCTGCCACAATCCCACCATCATCTCATCCTCATCTCAATAATTTGGGAAAATGTCACCCCCTCCTACCCACAACCCCCCCCATTAGTGGTCACCATCAGACCCCCACCCAACCACCCCGGACTTGTACTCCACTATCACCCCCACTTTATCCCCCCCACTCTTCCTCTACTCCTCCATCCCCTACTCTGGTACCCCCACATCTGGTTCCTCCATACTACTACCACTACAACACCCCCTACAACCCCCCCTCCCCTCCGTCCTCCTATTCCGTGTGTTCATATCCTCCCCACCACACACCCCCCCCGCACATTGCCCCCCTCCCAACCCACCTCTAACCTTTCCCCTCCCCAACTATTACCCCCCCTTCACCCCTACTATCCCCGCTCATCACCCCCTCCCCTCCCGCCAACCCCTATCCCCACCTTCATACACCCCCCTCCCCCTCCCTACCCACCATGGATAGCGGGGGCCTTACCTATCCCCGACCAAAGCTTCCTACTCCCCTTCCTTCTACCCTCTACCTCACAACCTCACCCACAACCTACCCCCAACCCAGTACAACCCCTCCATAACTCCCCATCCGCACCCATGATCTTGAAACACTCCCATACCATCCCCACCACAACCCACGCCCCCCAAACTCCCACAAGGGCCGCCCACATACCCAAGACTCCATAGACTCCGTGGATGAGGAGGGGGAGGCCGCCCATTCCCGCCCCCCTTGCTTAACCACTCCCATGGTGGCAAGAAGAGGCGGGCGTCCCCGGCTCATCCGTGGGGGCAATGCCTCGACGCCGCCCCATCTCTGGCCTCGCTCCTCAGCCTCACGCCCTCGATCCACGCCCGTCGATTCTCCTTCAACATAGGCGCACAAAGCAGGGTAGGCCTATGCTGCCCCCAACGAACCCCCAACCACAAACCCCCAATAATAAAAATAACCCCTTCCATATGGCTAATAAATCTCAGCTCGTCTCCACTTATCTAACACGGTTTTTGATCACCCCCTTCACCCCCTCTCCACTACCTCCACCTCACCCCACCACGGCACCACACCGCCTCTCCCGCCCGCCCGCCCGTACCCGCTGCCGCCCTTCAGCCCTACGCCCCGACTCCACGGCCGTCGATTTCTTAACATAGGGGCCATGTCACGAGCACCTATGTGCAATGGACCCCCCAACCTACACAAACACAATAAAAAAAGGTAACCCACCTTTAAAGGCAAATATAATCTAAGGTGCGTTCCACCTGATCTAACACGGTATGTGAATCACCCTTTCACCACCCGTCATCCCCCATTAAAGTGCCAACACTACACAGCATTTCACCAAGGCCCCACACCGACGGACCTTTTGCACCAAGGTCAAATAGTCCGAGCCCTTACACGGTGCACAGTGACGACGTGACTCTTTGCCCTTAGGGAAATATGCGAAGGTTTTACCTATTAGGGTGCAATGTGGCACCTAGTACGTGAAAAGTTTGCACCACTAAAGTAAAATAGTCACAGACCCCTAAGGGTGACAGTGTGCAACTTTTGCACCTTTAAAGGTGCAAAATGATGTCACAGGTTTTGCACCTTTAAGGGTGCACAGTTGCACCTGACGTGACATCATTTTGCACCATTAAAGGTGCAAAATGATGTCACAGATTTTGCACCTTTAAGGGTGCACAGTTGCACCTGACGTGACATAATTTTGCACCATTAAAGGTGCAAAAGGATATCACATTTTGCACCTTTAAGGGTGCACAGTTGCACCTGACGTGACATAATTTTGCACCATTAAAGGTGCAAAATGATATCACAGATTTTGCACCTTTAAGGGTGCACAGTTGCACCTGACGTGACATAATTTTGCACCTTTAATGGTGCAAAGTTGCACCTTTTTTTCTTAGTGTGTTCTACTACTACTACTACTACTACTACTACTACTACTACTACTACTACTATTATTATTACTCCTTTTGAATCTGTTTTTCTCTTGCTATTAATCGAGCACGTTAAGAATGTTGACTTCTAGATTTTTTAGTCGTTTGATATATCTATGGTTTTTTTTCAAAGTTTTTTTTTTGTCTTGTCTAGTACACGTATTTTAGTGCAGTATTACACGTACTTAGGCCTGCGTGATGTAGATTCTTTAGTACAAATTTAGTACAGTAGCTATACAGTTTTTGAATGGCCTGGCTGCTGCTGTAGCTTAGAAGTTTTGTATTAGTATTATTATTTATTTTTCATAAAAATTTTTTTTTACGTGGTGTTAACTCGCGGCGGTTTTGGGAAGAGAAAGAAAACAAAGCAAAAAAAAAAAAAAGTGACAAATGAGTTTTCCTTTAAAGGGATTTCTGGGCCTCGTCATGTGATTAAATGATATCATATTATTTACTTTTGTATTTTATAATTGAACTGTGTGAGTGTGAGTGTGTGTGTGGTGTGTGTGTGTGTGTGTGTGTGTGTGTGTGTGTGTGTGTATGAGTGAGTGTGTGTGTGTGTGTATGTGTGTTTGGTAGTTCGTGTTGTCAAGTCCCTGCAGCCACTCTCAATGTTTTGATCGCACTGGTAATGTTCTGATCTCCTTCTGTCTATGTGTGTGTTCTTGTGTGTGTATTCTTATTATTATCTTCTTATTCTTCCTATATATGAATTATCAAGTGTTGCATTTCCTCTATTATTATGTGTGTTCTCTTTTCTTGCTTCACATCTCTTATATTTCTTTTATTTCTTTGTTTATAATATTCGTAACTTTAATTCATTTTCTTGGTATTCTGTGTTTTTTTTTTTTTTTTTTTTTTTTTTTTTTTTTTTTAATTTTTTTTTTATATTTCTTCTCGTGTTTCTTCATGTCTCCTTTTTCACTCCCCTCTGGTATTTACTTTTTTTATTCTTTCTTTGTGTTGAATAGTGGTCCCTTTTTTTTTGTTGTCTCTATGTGTAGCTACTTGGTTCTCCTGTCCTTTTATTTATACTCCTACTGTTTTGTTCTTGTAATAGACCTGGATCTAAACTTTAACAAAAATTCTCCCTCTTTTTTATAGTTTTTTTTTAGGTAGACAAACTTCTTCATTATTTCTATCATTATCTTAATTTCTTGATTTCTTTATTTCTTTCCATTCTTTCGTTCTTTCTTATTCTATTACATTCCCTTCTCTTACCTACGTACCCTATTTTTCTTTTTTCTCTCTCTCTCTCTCTCTCTCTCTCTCTCTCTCTCTCTCTCTCCTCCCCTCTCTCTCTCTCTCTCTCTCTCTCTCTCTCTCTCTCTCTCTCTCTCTCTCTCTCTCTCTCTCTCTCTCTCTCTCTCTCTCTCTCTCTCTCTCTACAACCCCCAAACAGAATCCAATCCTAATCCAAGGTTTCTGATCCTCTTCCCCCTTCTTTAGTTACCTTTTACTACCTATCTCTCTCTTAACTCTCTCTCTATCTCTCTCCCTCACTCTATAAACACCCCAACACCCCTCTTAAGACTCTCTATCTCTCTCAACCCTTTCTACAACAACCTCTCCAACCCCTTTAACAGAATCCAATACTAATCCAAGCTTTCCGATCCTCTTCCCCTTTATTTACACAGTCCGATCAGATGGTCTCGCTCAGCTTCCGAACTCTCGAATCGTACATCAACGAAGACAACTTGGTGGGCCTCCAGACCTTCCTGGCGACGCGCTCTGTGGTGATTGATGACAAGGACGAGAATGGCGCGACGGCCCTCCACCTGGCGGCCACTAAGGGGAAACTCGAACTGTGCAACGAGCTTATCATACAGGGCGCCGATGTCAATACGGAGGATAATGTAAGTGTTGTTGTTGTTGTTGTTGTTGTTGTTGTTGTTGTAGTAGTAGTAATCCGCAAATAAACAAGCGGTGGAGGTATCTTAAAAAAAAAAAAAAAAAAATAGTTGTAGTTGTAGTAGTAGTTGTAGTTGTAGTAGTAGTAGTAGTAGTAGTTGTAGTTGTTATGGTAAATTTCCAGATGAACACCTAGGTAACTTCCTTTGGGGTCGAAATAATTTTTTTCTGGTGAGTTTTGATGTGCTTTTAATTAATCTGCTAGTAATCTTTTCTGTCGCAAATCAAATTTTTTTTATTGCAAAAATGACCACCAAAAAAAAAAAAAAAAAAATTTACGTAACCGAACCCATACCTAACCTAACCTAACCTTTACCTAACTAAAAAAAAAAAAAGAAAAAAAATGAACGTAATCGAACCCATACCTAACCTAACCTTTACCTAACTATAAAAAAAAAAAAAATAAATAAAAAAAAAAAATCCGTAACCGAACCCATACCCAACCTAACCTTTACCTGACTAAAAAAACAAAACAAAAAAAACTATAACCTGTATCTAACAAAAAAAAACAAAAAAAAAGGAGATTTGCGACAGAAACGGTTAACATATTAATTCCAAACACATCAAAACTCACCAGAAAAAAATAGTTTCGTCCACCAAAGGAAATTCGGTGTTCATCTGGAATATTACCGTGTGTTGTAGTAGTAGTAGTAGTAGTAGTAGTAGTAGTAGTAGTAGTAGTAGTAGTAGTAGTAGTAGTAGTAGTAGTAGTAGTAGTAGTAATATGGTCCATTGTTTTTTAAGTGGCGTGGAATGTAACCTTTATGTGTGTAGCGACATGTGACTAAGTACCTGTTATACACCTGTTACATATGAGTTACTACCCTGGCGACCTTGCCCATTTTTCTGCCACACACACACACAGACAAAAAAAAAAAAAAAAAAAAAAGTTCTTTGATTCACACACACACACACACACACACACACACACACACACACACACACACACACACACACACACACACACACACACACACACACACACACACACACACACACACACACACACACACACACACACACGGTTATTGACTGAGACAACGATCAATTCCCTGCACCCTCGCTTCCCTATTGGTAATTATAACACACGGTCACTTAACACTTCTAAAACGTTCTATATATCCCAATTAGATTCACTATTATCCATATCCTTTTTATCTTACTAATGTCACTGGTATAAACTCGCACATCGATTTTTTATGAGAGAAAAAAGGGGAGTATTTCAGTCGTCTTGCCCGCGCTATAACCCGACCTTTCCATCAAAAAAGTAAAAAAAGTAGAAGGAACTAAAAAAAAAAAAAAACCACCATTCCCTTACCATACATCAATTACGTCTTTATTATGAACTAGAGGACACAGGTAAACCCCCCATCCCCCCTTCCCTTTAACCCCCACTCCCTTTAACCTTTCCATTAAAAAACAAAAAAGGAAAAAAAACCCAGCATTCCTTTCTCATATTATGTATCATTATATATTTCATTATGTATCATCTTTTACCTCTTAATTACTAACTAGTGCGCACAGGTAAACCCCTTCCTCCCCCCCCCCTTCCCTTTAACCTATCCATTAAAAAACGATAAAAAGAAGAACAAAAAAAACCCAGCATTCCTTGTCATACCAACCAGCATTTATCTCCATTAATAAAAAAAAAAAAAAAAAAAAAAAATAATCTACGCGACAGACAGACACACACACACACAAGAGTATTTCCACCCCTTACCCACGCTCTATACTTAACCTTTCCATCAAAAAGAGAATAAAAAACAACAGCATTCCTTTGTCATGCCAACCATCATTTATCTCATCATTAATAACTAGTACACAGGTAACCCCCCCTCCCCCCCCCTCCCCCCCTTACCCACGCAGCATACTTAATCTCTCTATCAAAACTGATAAAAAAGAAGAAAAAATCCCCGCATTCTTTGATCATACTATAACTATCCCTTATCTCTTAATTATCAACTAGAGTACACAGATAACCCCCTTCTTCCTCCCATCTTTAACTAGACTTAACTTTTAACTTCCTCCCATCATTAACTAGAGTAGCTACACACGTAAACTAGGGGGGGGGGGGCACGTAAACTGGGGGGGGGGCACTCAGACGCATACCTCCGCCCGAATATTTCATCAATTGGTAGCCATGGCAACAGTTGTGATTCGATTTCATCCAAAATTAAATCAGTTCTTCCTTATACCAAATAAACTTGGTATACCGAGTTTGGTCCAAATCTATACGTAACTTTTTGAGAAATCCTGTACACAAACAAACAGACAAACAGACAGACAAACAAACAAACAAACAAACAAACAAACAAACAAACAAGCAAACAAACAAACAAACAAACAAACAAACAAACAAACAGACAGACAGACAGATCGGGGTGAAAATTACCTTGGCGGGAGGTAATAAGAAAATAGGGACGCTACAAGAGTGACAGTGACTAGAGCACTCGGGTGACCTTTCCTTCCATCAAAACGATAACAAGGAAGACAAAACTAAAAATACCATCATTCCTTAGCCATCCTGTATCTCCTAATTGACATGAATGCACAGGTAAACCCCCCCCCCCATTCCTTAACCCCCAATCATTAATTAGAGTGCACAGGTAAACCCACCTCCCTGCAACCTTTCCACCAAAAAGATAGAAAAAAAACCAAAACATCATTCCTTACTAGCCATCTAGCTTTATACCCTTGAATTATTGAGTCGAGTGCGCAGGTAATCCCCCCTCCCCCTCCACCCCCAATGATTAACTCGAGTACTCAGGTAACCCCCCCCTCTCCTTATCTCTTAATCATTGCTAATTCCTCTTTTTGCGCTCCTTTCCTATCGTCTTCTTTTATAACAGAGTACACAAATATATCCCTTCTCAGAGCATTTTTTAAGCAAATCTTACTGGGCGACACAAGATAGAGGCAATAATAGAAGAAAGAAATATAAATGGAGATCAAAGTTGTTATGCAGTAATAAGAATGTACTTCTGGATCTTACACACACAGACACACAGACATGATGAACCATTGCATACCAGAAGGATCTTATGAATGAATATCTTGTCGCCCAGTAGCTTAAAAATGTCCTTACTGGGCGACAGTTTTCCATCACTGGGAGACATTTTGGTCGCCCAGTTGTGATGTTAAAATATGCACTGGCCCTTCCCCGCCATCTTTTATCTCCTAATGATTAACTAGAGTACACAGATAACCCCTCTTATCCCCCTACTCTCCCCCTAAACACTTCACCCCCCCTACCCTTCCTCTGCCCCCTCTTAAAAATTATAAAAATGAAAAAATAAAATGAAGTACCGTAAAAAAAAAAAAAATCCTTTCTCATACCAATCATTAATTATTTATCTCCTAATTATTAACTAGAGTACACATGTAACCTCCCCTCTAACCCTCCCCCCTTCCTTACGCCCCCCTTTTTTTACGCCCCCCTTTTTTTTTGTTTCAACTATCCTTTACCTCCTAATTATTAACGAGAGAAAATAGGTTACCTCCCTCTTCCCCCCCTTTACGCCCCCCCTACCCCCCTTCTGCGCCCCCCTAACCCCCCTCTCCCCCTCGTTTCAGGACCAGTGGACGGCGGTCATCGTGGCATCCCGGGCGGGCCACTTGGACACTGTGACCAAACTGGTGCATGGCCCATCCCCAGGACATGGTGGACCCCCCCCCCCCCCCCAACTGTCATGTCATACCACCTGTCATCCACCTGTCATGTCATACCACCTCACCCACCTGTCTGTCATCCACCTGTCATGTTCCCACTGTCATTCCACCTGTCATACCACTTGTCATGTCATACCACCTGTCATGCCGCATGTCATGTCATACCACCTGTCATTCCACCTGTCATACCACTTGTCCTGTCATACCACCTGTCATGCCATACCACCTGTCATTCCACCTGTCATTCCACCTGTCATGTCATACCACCTGTCATACCACCTGTCATGTTGTTTTGTCTGCTATTCCACTTATTCTACATTCTCTCATTCTATATTCTTTCATTTTTTCTTTTATAATTCCACTTGTCATGCCCTTTATCATGTGGTTTTGTCCTGCCATTCCTCTTTTTGCGCTTCTTTGTTATTCTATTATTTTTCTATCTTTTATCTTATTTATCATTCCACCTGTCATACCACCTGTCATACCACTTGTCATACCACTTGTCATACCACCTGTCACCTATTTACTTTTTTTTTTAATTTTTTTAATTTTTTTTAATACCTATATGACCTCTATACAACCCACTTTGACCTCTCATGTGCCTTTCTCTTCTTATATCTTTAAAACTTTGCTATATCTCATTTACTTTAATTCTAATATTGACTATCTGACCTTAAACGACTAATCTGACCTCTAAACGACATAATCTGACCTCAAAGCGACCTAATCTGACCTCTAAACGACATAATCTGACCTCAAAGCGACCTAATCTGACCTCAAAACGACCTAATCTGACCTCAAAACGACCTAATCTGACCTCAAAACGACCTAATCTGACCTCAAAACGACCTAATCTGACCTCAAAACGACCTAATCTGACCTCAAAACGACCTAATCTGACCTCAAAACGACCTAATCTGACCTCTAAATTACCTAATCTGACCTCAAAACTACCTAATCTGTCCTCAAAACGACCTAATCTAACCTCAAAACGACCTAATCTGACCTAACTTATTTTTCAGGGCGGCTGGACAGCATTAATGTGGGCATGCTACAAGGGACACAGCGACCTGGCCCGCTACCTACTGGCCCGAGGCGCTGACCCAGGCACACAAGGTCAGCACTACATGACCTCCCTGGTGTGGGCGGCGGGAAGAGGTCACACCGAGATCGTCCACTACCTGCTTGACCACGGGGCGAAGGCAAACGTCGGCGACAAATTTGGGACGACGCCGCTCATCTGGGCGTGTCGGAAGGGTTATTATGCCATCGCCGAGGACCTGTTGCGGCATGGAGCCAGTGTGGACGCAGCCGGCATGGTGAGGGGTGTGTGGGTGTGTGTGGGTGTGTTTGTGCGGTGGTGGGCGTGTGTGTGTGTGGTGTGGTTTGGTGTGTGTGGTGTGGTTGTGTGCGGTGTTGGGTGGGTGTGGAAGGGTCATATTTTTAATTTAATGACGTGATTTTTTTTGTGTTTTATTTTTTTTTTTTTATATAACATTTCTTGCTTTTTTTTACTTTAAGAATAATCGAGTAATCAATCAGGAAAATATGTGGTTAGGAAAAGGTAATAAAATGTCACGAAGAAGTAAGTGCACAATGTTGAATTATGAAATTATGAAAGAAAAACGGTGATGGAAAATGGTGATACTAAAAATGACAATAATTACAGAGAGAGAGAGAGAGAGAGAGAGAGAGGAGAGAGAGAGAGAGAGAGAGAGAGTGGTTATGAAAAACTCACACTACTGTATAATTTTTTTTGAGTTTGTTCTTTTTCTCATTAACTAATTTACTAAGTCATTATTTTGTCCTATTTCTGTGCATTCTCTATCATGTAACCTCTTCTTTCTTGTACCTCCGATCTATCATGCACTCTTAGTTTCATTTTCCCTCTTTTAACCCTCTCACGCACGAAAAGTTTAATAAGTTTTTCCGTCCACTGCGACATCCGTCTTATGCTCCCTCAGGGGCCCCGCGGAATGGCCAGACTGTGCGGCGAATTATTTTTTTAATGTTATCAATTTCACCAACGTGTATTCTTTTTTCCTGGCATTATTATATATCATTGGTTTTGCAAGAGATTATTCTGCCTTATGAAAGAAAAAAATAACAAGAAATGCAAATAAATAGCGGAATTTACCGACTCCGAAAAAATATTGAGTAAAGAGAAATAAGAAATACTTACGTTCACCACTTCGTAGCTCAAAACTTCCTGAGTCAACTTTTTATGGTTTATATGCCAATAAAAGCGGATTTTTATGAGGATTCCAACGCTACCATTATAATTTTCATATGGCCAGCTCGGGACACGTTTTAAAGGGACGACAATTCGCGCGCACAGGCTGCCTGCTGAGTGGAAATTGACACACAAACCCTTATCATTTCACATCCACTCACACGAGAGAGTTGACAATTAGTTTATTTTATAGGTCTAGCATGGATCTTTGACGCAGAAAATTGTGACGCCATTCTGATAAATACTTTATTTTTGGCGAATTTTTAACAGTTTTTTGACGCAATTCGCGTCAAAAGCTCAGATTGCAGACGGGCCCGTTTTGACGCCATCGCGTCACCGTGCGTGAAAGGGTTAATTTGTACCGTATTTTTATGTAACTGCATCTTTCCACTCATTCCTTTACCTGTCAATCAACTTTACATTACTACACCAATAAATACATACCTTCTGCTATCACTTTCTTTCCATTCTTTTTCTTCTATCTACTTTCTTATACATTACTACATCAATATAGACGTACTTTCTGCTATCACTTTCTTTTTACTCTTTTCTATCTGTTTTCTTTCTAACACTCACACACTCCCTTCCTCAGTACTCATGGACCCCTCTACTGGTGTCCACGCGGGGGAATTACGTAGACCTAGTGAACCTTCTGCTAGAGCATAGGCCCAACCTGAACGCCCAGGACAAGGACGGCGGCACGGCCCTCACCATCGCCTGCAAGGAAGGCTACACAGGCATCGCCACCGCACTGCTCAACGCTGCGGCCTATGTCAACATGCAGGTGTGTGTGTGTGTGTGTGTGTGTGTGTAGTTTATGTATGTAAGTATGTATATTGAACTTAGTGATGAGGACATGAATAACAAAAGAAAACCAGCTTATAGGTTGAATATGTTACCTTCGAGTGACGAAAAATAAAAATCCAGTAAAACCTCTTGTATTCGGACCCTCATTATTCGGACTTTGACATTGTTCGGACCTCCTTTTTTATTTTTTATTTTTTTTATTTATTTATTTATTATTATTTTTTTTATATAAATTGGTCGAAATTTCCTAACTACAGTATATATAAATACCTAGATTTTTTTTTTTTTTTTTTTTTTTTTATTATTTTTTTTTTTTTAGGGGTCGAAATTTCCTAGCTATATATATATACAACTAGATATTTTTATTTTTTTTATTTTTTTATACATATCCCCCCATATATAATCCCCCCATTATTCGGATCCTTGCATTACTCGGACCACTCCTTGGCCCAATTAGTCCCAATATGAGAGGTTTTACTGTATGCCATAAATTTGCTGGAAATACGGAGAAACGAATACCCAACTCTTACAAAATATACTTGACTGTTGTATGTATGTATGTGTGTATAGGTGGTAATATTAGTCAAGTCCTTCACCTGCACCTTTACCTACCTGTACTGCCTGTTGTACCCACCGCTTACTTACCTGCTTCAAATAACCTATACTACTGCACCACCTCTACAGAATAGCACTATGCCATAAAGTTTGTCCAAAATTGATGAGTTCTTGCAAAATTAACTTAAATGATATATATGTCTATGTAGTTAAATTCATCAAGTCCCTCCTTCACTGATTGCCTTATTGAATCACCCTGACACAAACGACCTAATCTGACCTCTAAACGACCTAATCTGACCTCTAAACGACCTAATCTGACCTCTAAACGACCTAATCTGACCTCTAAACGACCTAATCTGACCTCAAAACGACCTAATCTGTCTTCTAAACGACCTAATCTGACCTCAAAACGACCTAATCTGACCTCAAAACGACCTAATCTGTCCTCTAAACGACCTAATCTGACCTCAAAACGACCTAATTTGACCTAACTTAACACATAACCCTCATCCCTAAAAACCCCTTCCCCCGCTCCCTCAGGACCGCAACGGCGACACCAACCTGATCTACGCGGCGCGGGGTGGTCACCGCGCGGTGGTGGAGGCACTCTTAAAGAAGTACGCCGACATAGATATTGTGGGCAAGGAACGGAAGACTGCACTGTACTGGGCCGTGGAGAAAGGCCATACCTCTGTTGTCAAGGTGGGTTTTCATCTAGTTGTATTCATCTAGTTGTATTCATCTAGTTGTATATACTACCTCTGTTGTCAAGGTGTGTTTTCATCTAGTTGTATTCATCTAGTTGTATATACCTCTGTTGTCAAGGTGGGTTTTCATCTAGTTGTATTCATCTAGTTGTATATACCTCTGTTGTCAAGGTGTGTTTTCATCTAGTTGTATTCATCTAGTTGTATATACCTCTGTTGTCAAGGTGTGTTTTCATCTAGTTGTATTCATCTAGTTGTATATACCTCTGTTGTCAAGGTGGGTTTCATCTAGTTGTATTCATCTAGTTGTATATACCTCTGTTGTCAAGGTGGGTTTTCATCGAGTTGTATTCATCTAGTTGTATATACCTCTGTTGTCAAGGTGGGTTTTCATCTAGTTGTATATACCTCTGTTGTCAAGGTGTGTTTTCATCTAGTTGTATTCATCTAGTTGTATATACCTCTGTTGTCAAGGTGTGTTTTCATCTAGTTGTATTCATCTAGTTGTATATACCTCTGTTGTCAAGGTGGGTTTTCATCGAGTTGTATTCATCTAGTTGTATATACCTCTGTTGTCAAGGTGGGTTTTCATCTAGTTGTATTCATCTAGTTGTATATACCTCTGTTGTCAAGGTGGGTTTTCATCGAGTTGTATTCATCTAGTTGTATATACCTCTGTTGTCAAGGTGGGTTTTCATCTAGTTGTATTCATCTAGTTGTATACTCCTCTTTGTCAAGGTGGGTTTTTCATCGAGTTGTATTCATCTAGTTGTATATACCTCTGTTGTCAAGGTGTGTTTTCATCTAGTTGTATTCATCTAGTTGTATATACCTCTGTTGTCAAGGTGTGTTTTCATCTAGTTGTATTCATCTAGTTGTATATACCTCTGTTGTCAAGGTGTGTTTTCATCTAGTTGTATTCATCTAGTTGTATATACCTCTGTTTCAAGGTGGGTTTTCATCGAGTTGTATTCATCTAGTTGTATATACCTCTGTTGTCAAGGTGTGTTTTACAATCGAGTTGTATTCATCTAGTTGTATTCATCTAGTTGTATATACCTCTGTTGTAAAGTGGGTTTTCATCGAGTTGTATTCATCTAGTTGTATATACCTCTGTTGTCAAGGTGGTTTTCATCTAGTTGATGATTCCTTAGTTTTGTATATACCTCTTGTTCAGGTGGGTTTCATCTAGTTGTATTCATCTAGTTGTATTCATCTAGTGTACTCATTAGTTGTATATACCTCTGTTGTCCAAGGTGGTTTCAATCTAGTTGTATTCATCTAGTTGTATATACCTCTGTTGTCAAGGTGGGTTTTCATCTAGTTGTATTCATCTAGTTGTATATACCTCGTTGTCAAGGTGGTTTTCATCTATTGTACTCATTAGTTGTATATACCTCTGTTGTCAAGGTGGTTTTCATCTAGTTGTACTCATCTAGTTGTATATACCTCTGTTGTCAAGGTGGTTTTCATCTAGTTGTATTCATCTAGTGTATATACCTCATGTGCAGGTGTTTTTCATCGATTTGATATCTTTCTGTATTTATTTGTTGAATTGTATTTGTTTTTCCTAACGTTCGTCTCCATATATACATTTTATTTGTCTATTTTCCTTCGGCTTGTTCTCCGAAGCCACCACCCCGGGAGGCGGGTCACAAACCTTCCCCTAACACCCGGTTAATACACAGTGTGTGTGTGTGTGTGTGTGTGTGTTCTATCTTGTCCTAGATACTTGTCATACCACCTGTCATACCACTTGTCATACCACTTGTCATACCACCTGTCATACCACCTGTCATACCACTTGTCAAACCACCTGTCATACCACCTGTCATACCACCTGTCATACCACTTGTCATACCACCTGTCATACCACTTGTCATACCACCTGTCATACCACTTGTCATACCACCTGTCATACCATTTGTCATACCACTTGTCATACCACCTGTCATACCACCTGTCATACCACTTGTCATACCACTTGTCATACCACTTGTCATACCACTTGTCATACCACCTGTCATACCACCTGTCATACCACTTGTCATACCACTTGTCATACCACCTGTCATACCACTTACTCCTGTGGTTCTGTCTCTGTATCTATAGTCATCGAGTTCTTCTTTCAATTGACGTAGATTTCCTGCTATTTACTATCACCTCTTTCTAGTCCATGCCAAATGCCTTACTAACTACTCACTCTCTAGTTCAGTCAGTCAGTCAGTCATTCAGTCATCTCAACACTCACCCACTCACTCCCCCACTCTTTAAGTCAGACAGTCAGTCAGTCACTCACTCCATAGGTCACTCAAACACTCTTTTGATCAGTCACTCAACCACTCACTCCCCCCCCCCCCCCCAAGTGCTACTGCTCTTTTGGTTAGCCAGTCAGTCAGTCACTCATTTCTTAGATCAGTCAGTCAGTCAGTCACTCATTTCTTAGATCAGTCAGTCAGTCAGTCAGTCATTTCTTTGATCAGTCAGTCAGTCAGTCAATCAGTCAGTCATTTCTTAGATCAGTCAGTCAATCAGTCAGTCATTTCTTAGATCAGTCAGTCAGTCCAGTCAGTCACTCATTTCTTAGATCAGTCAGTTAATCAGTCACTCACCCACCTCAACACCCACTCACTCACCCCTTAGAACAGTCAGTTATTCACCCATACTCATCCACTAATTCCCTCCCTCCCCCCCCGCCCCAGGTGCTGCTGGGCGCCAACCCTGGTCTGGAGCACAGCACCAAGGAGGGGGACACCTGCCTGCTGCGTGCTGTGCGGAACAAGAACGCCGAGGTGGTGCAGCTGCTCATCGAGAAGAAGGTCAAGGTGAACGTAGTGGACCGCAAGGGTGACACCGCACTCCACATAGCCATGCGGGGGCGGACCAAGGTGGGTGTGTGGGTGTGTGGGTGTGTGTGTGTTTGTGTGTGTGGGTGGGTGTTTGTGTGTGTGTGTGGGTGTTTGTGGGGGTGGGGGTGTGTGTGGACCGCAAGGGTGACACCGCACTCCACATAGCCATGCGCGGGCGGATCAAGGTGGGGGTGTGGGTGTGGGGTGGGTGGGTGATAGAGAGAGAGAGAGAGAGAGAGAGAGAGAGAGAGAGAGAGAGAGAGAGAGAGAGAGAGAGAGAGAGAGAGAGAGAGAGAGAAGAATGGGACAGAGAAAGTAAGGTTGTGTCCCTCGTTGAAGAAATTCGCTCTATGAAAATATCAGAGATACGCGTTAAATGTAATAAATTGTACCAAAATCCACTTACTACTGTGTCAAAAATCGCAGTCACACACTAATTTCTTCTTAAATTTAAAACAATCAGTCAGAAAATCAATGAGAAAATAGGATTCATTCAATATTTGTTGTGGCAAGATTTTCTAGGAACGAAAAAAAAAAAAAAAAAAAAAAATTGTGGGTTACGAGAAATGAGTGTACCAGCATATTTGTCCTCCACTTGTATCCCTCCACCTCATCCACTTGCCTCCACCCCCCAGAGGATAGTGGAGATCCTGCTGCGTAACCCCAAGAACAGTCAGCTTCTCTACCGCCCCAACCGCGACCTCGAGACCCCCTACAACATCGACCTCTCCCACCAGAAGACCATCCTGGGACAGATATTTGGTGCTCGTAAGTACTCTTGTGTTTTCTGATAGTAGATATAAGTACTTTTTTGCATATTCAGATAGACATAACTACTGACATATCAGAGTATGTAAGATAGTAGTACGTATTTGATCAGATAGAGTACTATGTACATTTAGATAAAAAGTAATAGATTAGTACGTATTTTTGCACATTCAGATAGACGTAACTACTGTACATATTCAGATAATAGATAGTAGATAGATAGTAGTACTGTATTTTTGCACATTCAGATAGACGTTAAGTACTGTACATATTCATAATAGATGTAATTACCCATAGTCACGTAGATGTAAGTACTGTATTCACATTAATTTATCTCGGCATAAATATTTTGTCTCACTTTTGACCTTGCATTTACGTATATTTACGATTTCTCTGCGCATTCAGGCTCATCTACTTTTGTATTCGTATTACGTAATTTATCTTCGCGTTGATGTTCGGCGCTTATTGACCTAGTCGTTCTGTATATTTGATTTATTCTTCACTATCTAACTAAATTATTCTATTAAACCATTCCACTAAAAATTAAAAAAAAAAAAAAAAAAAAAAATCTAATATCATCTATTTTTATATTCACATTAAATTCTCTTTGCATTCATATAGTGTCACTTTATTTACCTTGCTTTTCCTTGTAGTTATAATATCCCCCTTCACTTTCTTGTATCATCTATTTTATAGTCACATCATTTGACCTCACCGACCTCTCATCCTCGCCCCAGGTCGCCTCAACAATATTTTTTTCCATTTACTTCCCCACATCCATGCATAAAAAACCTATTTCACACACTCACATAGTCTAACAAAGCCTCAAACTCACTCCTTTATCACCACCACCTAGTTTGACCTCACCTGACCTCACCTGACCTCTCTCCCCATCACCCCAGGTCGCCTCAACACCAACGAGGACAATGAGAACATGCTTGGCTATGACCTCTACTCCTCCTCGCTGGCGGACATCCTCAGCGAGCCCTCCCTCTCCATGCCTATCTCAGTGGGTCTCTACGCCAAGTGGGGCTCCGGCAAGTCCTTCCTCATACGCAAACTCAAGGGTGAGAAAAGGATGTTGTTGATAATACATAATGTGTTTTTGAACCCTTAAATAACCCTTATAATTAATAACCTTTACCATAAATACCCTTAAAATAAAAAAAAAAAAATAACCTTATAACCTTATAACCCTTATATACCCTTGACCTTAAATAACCCTTGATAACCCTTAAATAACCCTTATAACCTTAAAATCCTTATAACCACTTGAAACCTTAACTCACCCTTGATAACCCTTAAATAACCCTTTATCCTTGATAACCCTTAAATAACCCTTGACACCTAATAACCCTGATAACCTTAAATCACCCTTGTAACCCTTCAATATCCTTAACCTTGATAACCTTAATAACCTCGACTAACCTTGATAACCCCTATAATACCTTGCATACCCTAATAACCTTGATAACCCTTAAATACCCTGATCCCCTAATAACCCTAATAACCAACTTAAAAATGAAACGCCTTGTAACCCTTAATACCCTGATAACCCTTAAATAACCTTGATAACCCTTAAATACCCTTGATACCCTTAAATACCCTTGTAACCCTTAATAACCCTGATAACCCTTAAATACCCTTGATAACCCTTGATAACCTTAAACTAACCCGTGATAACCCTTAAATACCTTGATAACCTGATAATTAATAACTTGATTCCTTAATACGCTTAAATAACCCTTATAACCTTAAATAACCCTTGATAACCCTTAAATAACCCTTGATAACCCTTAAAACCTTAAAACCCTTGATAACCCTTGATAACCCTTAAATAACCCTTGATAACCCTTGATAACCCTTGATAACCCTTAAATAACCCTTAAATAACCCTTGGTAACCCTTAAATAACCCTTAAATAACCCTTGATAACCCTTAAATAACCCTTAAATAACCCTTGATAACCCTTAAATAACCCTTGATAACCATGGATAACCCTTGATAACCTTAAATAACCCTTGATAACCCTTAAATAACCCTTGATAACCCTTAAATAACCATGGATAACCCTTGATAACCCTTAAATAACCCTTGATAAACCCTTAAATAACCCTTGATAACTCTTAAATAACCCTTGATAACCCTTGATAACCCTTGATAACCCTTAAATAACCCTTGATAACCCTTAAATAACCCTTGAGGTATATATATATTTTTTTTCTGTGTGTGTGAATACTGCACGCAAACTTAAAGGGAAGAGGGCGATGACTATTATTGATTTGTTTACGTTTTGTTCAATGTGAATCATGTGGTTTAGAACTTATGACATTTTAAAAGGTCGCAAAATTATCATGTTATGGAAAGTGACGTGTTTTTTAATGGAGTTATGTTTGTGTTTTTATATTGTGAATGGTGTACAGAACTAATAAAAAAAAAATTCTCTCTCTGTCTCTCTTTTTCTGTTTCTCTCTCTGTCTCTCTCTCTCTCTGTCTCTCTGTCTCTTTTTCTGTTTCTCTCTCTGTCTCTCTCTCTCTCTGTCTCTCTGTCTCTTTTTCTGTCTCTCTCTCTCTCTCTCTTCTCTCTCTCTCCTCTCTCTCTCTCTCTCTCTCCTCTCTCCTCTCTCTCTCTCTCTCTCTCTCTCTCTCTCTCTCTCTCTCTCTCTCTCTCTCCCCCCCCCCCCTCCCCCCACACACAGAGGAGATGGGGAGCTTCGCCAAGCAGTGGGTGGAGCCGCACTTCCAGATCTCCTTCTTGGCCATACTGTTGGTGCTGCATCTGGCCCTGCTGGGGGGGCTAATCGCCGCAGTGCCCTCATTTAGTCTCATTGTGGGCCTGGCGGTGGGCGGGGGCGTCTTCATACTACTCACATTCCTACTCTTCATTATTAGTCACGGATCTAGAAGGTGTGTGTGTGTTTATTTACCTAGTTGTGATATACGGGGCGTGAGTTACACGGGTGGGGTCCCGTCTCCATGTCTGAATGGGTCAATCTTAGCTTTAACCCCTTGACCTCACTCGACCTCTTGATAACCCTTAAATAACCCTTGATAACCCTTGATAACCATTGATAACTCTTGATAACCCTTGATAACCCTTGATAACCCTTAAATAACCCTTAAATAACCCTTGATAAACCTTAAATAACCCTTGATAACCCTTAAATAACCCTTAAATAACCCTTGATAAACCTTAAATAACCCTTGATAACCCTTAAATAACCCTTAAATAACCCTTGATAAACCTTAAATAACCCTTGATAACCCTTAAATAACCCTTAAATAACCCTTGATAAACCTTAAATAACCCTTGATAACCCTTAAATAACCCTTGACGTAATTCTAACCAGAACGTAATTTCCATTGTAATTTGTGTACCATTAGACGATTTTAGTGACTATAAGCAATGTTTTATAGCTATGACCTGTTTAGTATCCTTTACCCACTAACTACTGTGGTATATTCAGTGACTTTTCGTTATTTTATGGCTAACAACAGACAATTTCATATAGCCAAGGAAAGATCTGGGCGTGAAGGGGTTAAAAACATGAATCTTTTGGCCTCTATAATATCACTGTCCAAGCTAGTCCACCTATCAATGCAACTATAAGAAAAACTGTACTTCTTGATGTCCTTTAAGCACCTTGTCTTCTTAAGCTTCTTCGTATGACCTCTTGTGGCTCCTATGTCCCGTACAGACATGTCCTCTTTGTCATCTCTCTTCATTCCTGACATAGCTCTATGCCTTGCTATCAAGTACGTTTACATTTACAAATTACATTTTTACAGATTCAGAAAAATATTATGTCGTGTTTTTTACTACCAAGTTATGGTTTTTTTTCGATTTCCGTTTATTACTTCCACTCATCTATTCCACTTTTACCACCTCCACCTTTCCTCCACACAGGTATGAGTGGAACGTGTGGCACCGGTGGAGTGTGGCGTTGGAGAAGCAGATGTCGGCCTTCAAGCTGGTCATGCAGGTGGTCTTCTGCTCCCCACCCGGCGCCCAGAGGAAGGACTGGAAGGACGGCGTGCAGGCAAGGCCCCTCAAGTGAGTGGCTCTATTTTGTAGTGTTCAGTGTTAGTCTAGGTTTTTTCTGGGTATTTTCTGGGTATTTTTCTGGGTATTTTGTAGTGTTGAGTAAAATTTTTGTCTGTTTTTTTTTGTAGGTATTTTCTGGGTATTTTTCTGGGTATTTTTCTGGGTATTTTGTAGTGTTGAGTAAAATTTTAGTCTAGTTTTTTTGTAGGTATTTTCTGGGTATTTTTCTGGGTATTTTTCTGGGTATTTTGTAGTGTTGAGTGTTAGTCTAGTTATTTTGTAGGTATTTTCTGGGTATTTTGTAGTTTTGAGTATTAGTCTAGTTTTTTTGTAGGTATTTTCTGGGTATTTTTCTGGGTATTTTGTAGTGTTGAGTGTTAGTCTAGTTTTTTTGTAGGTATTTTCTGGGTATTTGTAGTTTTGAGTATTATCTAGTTTTTTTGTAGGTATTTTCTGGTATTTTTTGGGTATTTTGTAGTGAGTGTTAGTCTAGTTCTTTTGTAGGTATTTTCTGGGTTTTTTTCTGGTATTTTGTAGTGTTGAGTGTTAGTCTAGTTCTTTTGTAGGTATTTTCTGGGTATTTTTCTGGGTATTTTGTAGTGTTGAGTGTTAGTCTAGTTCTTTTGTAGGTATTTTCTGGTATTTTGTAGTTTTGAGTATTAATCTAGTTTTTTTGTAGGTATTTTCTGGTATTTTTCTGGGTATTTTGTATGTTGATGTTAGTCTATTTTTTGTAGGTATTTTCTGGTGTTTGTAGGGTTGAGTGTTAGTTAGTTTTTTTTAGGTTTTTCTGGTTTTTTGGTATTTTGTAGTGTTGAGTGTTAGTCTAGTTCTTTTGTAGGTATTTTCTGGTATTTTCTGGGTATTTGTAGTGTTGAGTGTTAGTCTAGTTCTTTTGTAGATTTTCTGGTATTTTCTGGTATTATGTAGTGTGAGTGTTAGTCCCAGTTCTTTTGTAGGTATTTCTGGGTATTTTCTGGTATTTTTAGTGTGAGTTTAGTCTAGTTCTTTTGTAGGTATTTTCTGGGTATTTTTCTGGGTATTTTGTAGTGTTGAGTGTTAGTCTAGTTCTTTTGTAGGTATTTTCTGGGTATTTTTCTGGGTATTTTGTAGTGTTGAGTGTTAGTCTAGTTCTTTTGTAGGTATTTTCTGGGTATTTTTCTGGGTATTTTGTAGTGTTGAGTGTAGTCTAGTTCTTATGTAGGTATTTCTCGGTATTTTCTGGTATTTTGTATGTTGAGTGTAGTCTAGTTCTTTTGTAGGTATTTTCTGGGTATTTTTCTGGGTATTTTGTAGTGTTGAGTGTTAGTCTAGTTCTTTTGTAGGTATTTTCTGGGTATTTTTCTGGGTATTTCTTCTAGTGTTCTTGTATTTTTTTTTTAACATTTTTTAACAACTTTTATTTTTTTATTTTATTTTATTATTTTGACGGGAAAGACGGTGTTCAAGCGCGACCCCTCAAGTGAGTTATTTTTTTTTTTTTTTACTGTAGTGTTAAGTAGCATTCTAGGTGTTTTCAAGGTATTTTCTAGGTATATATAGGTTATAGGTATTTTTATTGTACACT
The DNA here is from genome assembly GCA_016584305.1 of Chionoecetes opilio. NCBI lineage: Eukaryota > Metazoa > Arthropoda > Malacostraca > Decapoda > Majidae > Chionoecetes > Chionoecetes opilio. Next base: position 87,127 of record JACEEZ010017899.1, read on the forward strand.
GGAAACTCTCTATAACGGAATAATACAGGTAACCCACTTTCTGATACGGACTATACAACTTTTTTTCAATAATTTTGCTCTTCTTTCTATTTTCGGTTCCAATTTTGATATAGTGAGTAGGTAAGTTTAACCAGCCCATAGCCCCCCCCTTCTCCCCCCCCCCCGAAGGTTCATTTTCGCGGAGGGGGCCTCTCATCTAACCTAACCTAACCTAACCTAACCTAGCCTAGCCTAGCCTAGCCTAGCCTAGCCTAACCTAACCTAACCTAGCCTAGCCTAGCCTAGCCTAGCCTAGCCTAGCCTAGCCTAGCCTAGCCTAGCCTAGCCTAACCCTAACCTAAACAAACCATCAATACCTCCTCCTTCCCTTATAGCCTCCTTTGTATTCCTTTGTATTTATATAACATCCCGTAACCTTTATCCCCCCCCCCCAAAGGTTTATTTTCGCGGAGGGGGCCTCTCATCTAACCTAACCTAACCTAACCTAACCTAACCTAACCTAACCTAACCTAACCTAACCTAACCTAACCTAACCTAACCAAAACAAACCACCAATACCTCCTCCTTTCCTTATAACCTCCTTTGTATTCCTTTGTATTTATGTAACACACTCGTAACCTTTGTCCCCCCCCCCCCCCCCCAAGGTTCATTTTCGCGGAGGGAGCTTCTCATCTAACCTAACCTAACCTAACCTAACCAAACCACCAATACCTCCTCCTTCCCTAATAACCTCCTTTGTATTCCTTTGTAACACCCCGTAATCTTTGTCCCCCCCCCCCCCCCAAAGGTTAATTTTCGCGGAGGGGGCCTCTCATCTAACCTAACCTAACCTAACCTAACCTAACCTAACCTAACCTAACCAAAACAAACCACCAATACCTCCTCCTTCCCTTATAACCTCCTTTGTATTCCTTTGTATTTATATAACACCCCGTAACCTTTATCCCCCCCACCCCAAGGTTCATCTTCGCGGAGGGGGCCAAGCCAAGCAGCACGTCGGCGGGGGAGAACTCGGTGGTGCAGATGCTGGGCTCGCTCTTCGACATGGTGGAGCGCGAGTACGGCATGTTCTCCACAAGGTTCTACCGCGCGTTTAGACCCAAAGCACGTGAGTATCTGTTCTTCATTGACGCTGTATGTTCTCTTCTTCATTGACGCTGTATGTTGAAAGTCCTGTAAAACTGTCCCTACCTATTTTCAATTTTTTCTCTCATTTTTTATCTCGTTCTCTCACAATCCTCATTTTTATTTATGAATTTCTACTTAAAAAAATATTTATTATGAATTTCTTTCTTTTCCCTGTACTTAAATCTTTGTCACTCTCTCTTCACTTTTTTAATCAAATTTTTAATCAAGAGTATTTGTTCTTAATTGTCTCCGAATGTTGAAAGTCCTGTAAAAATGTCCCTGTCTTACCTATCACCCATCATGTCATTGTGAATTGGCTGAAACAGGGACTTTTAATCATTGTAACTGAAAACTGACTCCAGGTTCGTGTTCAGCATGCCCGATAACTGCTAAGAACAAATTTTCAAGCAAATCAATTTTCAAAAAATATTGCAAATTTTGCAAGGGGTATGCCTTGATTTTTTTTTTAAATCACGGTTTTTTCAATAACTAAAAAACTAGGACAGATACAGAAACTATGGAGATAGGTAAATATGAAGTAGATCAAGAGCTATCATTTGGTGTAAAGCAAAATAATATTGATTTGTAAATAACCGAGAAAATAGCATATTCGTACATTTATGCAAAGTTTCTATTTTCTCGACAACCATGAGGTGTTTTGACAAGCCGATTACTGAATCATGTAGAACACCTCAAGATGAACCTTTGTTACTTCAATAAGTTTTCTTACGACTCACAGTTTTGCGGCAAAATAACAAAAACCTGATTTTCAACAATTTTGGAATATTTTTGAGCAGCCAAAAATACGAAAATATTTTTTCCGCTAGATAATTGGAAATGCCGGGGATAAAATTGTAGATCCATCCATTTACAATAACTTTTGATGGTAAGTGTTGCTGTGTGAGAAACAATTTGTGAGCTGAACGTGTTATAGTAAATATATAAGTTTATAATTCAGAAACCGTTCATGATAGGTCAGTGTAGACGCTGAGACCAGTGTTGCCACCTCAGTGTAGGGGAAGGGACTAACTCTATATGATTTTCACGCATAGTATATATCATACTTCTAGTTTAAAGCAGTTTAACCATTGGATAATTCAGACTTTCGGCTAATTCGACCCAGGTCTCTAACAACACACCACTAACACCTCTAACACACCCTAACACACCTCTAACACACCCTAACACACCTCTAACACACCCTAACACACCCTAACACACCTCTAACACACCTCTAACACCCCTAACACACCTCTAACACACCTAACACACCCTTAACACACCTCTAACACACCTCTAACACACCCTAACACACCTCTAACACACCCTAACACACCCTTTATCCACCTTCAGAGGGTTCTTCGTCGCCTTGGAAGTATCGTCGCTCTGTGGCATTCCCTACGTGGTGATATTCTTTGTGACCTTGACCTGCCTGTTGGTGGTGGGGGTCATCGGGGGGCTCTACGGCTTCCACCCAGAGACGCCCCTGGAGGAATTGGAGAGGGGCGCCACGGAGACCCTGCTGGAGGGCGATGATGACGATGATGAGGCGGCCAGTATGGAGTCCTAGCGAGGAGAGCGAGTATTACGACAAGTGAGTGCGTGAGAGAAATAAAACAAAAAACAATGCTGTTAAAAACACACACACACAATATATTAGAGAAAGAAAATCTCTCGTCTAAGGTTTATGGAAGTGTCGGCGATGGGAATTCTCGCGCAACAACAAACTAGAACTCTCGTCGACGTGGAAATTTTAACCTAACCTGGACAATGGCACCTAATTTGACGTAACTGATCAAGCTAACGATAGTATTTCATCCCTGAATGCACAAACGCGGGTAACACTTGATTAAATGTATATATTGGCTCCTGTAATATCAAGAATTGGAACACTCGACGATAGGGATAGGCGAGAGTTTTGATCGGCCACAGTTCCAGGTGCCTCCTCTGACCCTCCGTCCTCAAACTACGTACAATATACTCACATAAACAGGGACTTCTAATCCTTCTAACTGAAAACTGACTCCAGATTCGTGTTCAGCATGCCCGATAACTGCTAGGAACTCATTTTCATTTCAAGCAAATCTATTTTTCAAAAGAAATTTCAAATTTTGCAAAGGGGTATGCCGTGATTTTTTTTTAATCACGTTTTTTTCAATAACTAAAAAACTATGGCAGATACGTGCAAGCATTATAGAGAAGTAAATATGAAGTAGATCAAGGGCTTTCATTTGGCGTTTTTTCAATAACTAAAAAAACTATGGCAGATACGTGCAAGATTCTAGAGAATAATATGAAGTAGATCAAGGGCTGTCATTTGGCATTTTTCAATAACTAAAAAACTATGGCAGATACGTGCAAGAATTATAGAGAAGTAAATATGAAGTAGATCAAGGGCTATCATTTGGCATTTTTTCAATAACTAAAAAACTATGGCAGATACGTGCAAGAATTATAGAGAAGTAAATATGAAGTAGATCAAGGGCTGTCATTTGGCGTTTTTTCAATAACTAAAAAATCTATGGCACTTAGGTTTTGGTGAGTACAAGTAATACAATCTGTGCTGTTTTGGCATGTTGAGTGACTTGTTATTGTGTGGAGGGGCTGGAGGTAACCATTGGATAATTCAGACTTTCGGCTAATTCGACCCAGGTCTCTCCCAGTTAGTTCGAATTAGAGAGAGTTTACTACTGTACAGCCCTTACACAACCCCCTCAACCCCAGCCCCTAACCCCTTCCCCATCCCCCTCAACCCCAGCCCCTAACCCCCTCCCCATCTCCCTCAACCCCAGCCTCTAACCCCCTCCCCACCTCCCTCAACCCCAGCCTCTAACCCCCTCCCCATCTCCCTCCCCCCCACAGCCTCTAACCCCTTACACAACCCCCTCCCCCCCACACCTCTAACACCCCTCCCCACCTCCCTCAACCCCCTCCCCATCTCCCTCAACCCCCACCTCTAACCCCCTCCCCCTCCCTCCCCCCCACAGCCGGCCTACCACGGTCACCTTGATGAACCCCTTACTCATCACTTTGGGGGTGTTGGTGGCGGTGGTGGTGGTGGCCAACCTTCACACCCTGGTCAGGATGGTGGGCGCCCTCGTGTTCTCCCATCGCCGCCACCTGCTGCGGGGCGTGGCCAGGCTGGACACCATCAAGGCCGAGGGGTACCTGCAGACCCTGAAGAATGAGGTCAACTTGGTCGTGGAAATGGTACGTGTGTGAAAATCTAGTGTTTTTTTTTTTGTTTTTTTTGGGGGGGGGGTCTGTGTGTGTGGGGAAGGATATGGGTGTGGTGTGTGTGTGTGTGTGTGTTGTGAAGATAAAAAACATACTATTAATGCATTATATCTCTCCCACTTCCTCCTCCTCCTCCTCCTCCTCCTGTTCCTCCTCCTCCTCCTGTTCCTCCTCCTCCTCCTGCTCCTCCTGCTGTCCTCCTTACTCCTCCTGCTGTTCCTCCTCCTCCTCCTGCTCCTGCTGTTGCTGCTGTGCAGGTGAAGTGTCTGGACGCCTTCACGGTGCAGCAGACCGCCTGGTGGTGGTGGTGGATGGCCTGGACAGCTGTGAGCAGGAGAAGTGTTGTCAGTGCTCGATGCTGTGCACACACTCTTCACGACTCCTCCGCCCCCTTCATCATACTGCTGGCTATTGACCCCCACATCATTACCAGGGTGAGTGTGGGTGTGTGTGGGGGGGTGTGGGTGTGTGTGGGGGTGTGGGGGTGTGGGGGGTGTAAGGGGTGTTTGAGGGGATGTATGTGTGTGTGTGGGGAGTTACTTCATCATACTGCTGGCTATTGACCCCCACATCATTACCAGGGTGAGTGTGGGGGTGTGTGGGGGAGGGCAGATTATGTAGGGGTGTGTGTGTGTAGGTGTGTGGGTGGGGAGGTTTGTAGGGTGGGTGTGTGTGGTGTTTGTGTGGTAGGGTGTGTGTGGTGTTTGTGTGGTGTTTGTGTGGTAGGGTGTGTGTGGGTGGTTTGTTTGGGTGTGTGGGGATGTGTGTAGGGGTGTTATTTCATCATACTGCTGGCTATTGACCCCCACATCATTACTAGGGTGAGTGTGGGTGTGTGTGTGTGTGGGTGTGTGGGTGTGTGTGTGTGGGTTAGATTGTGTGAGGGTGTGTTGCGGAAAAATAAAAAAAAAAAAAGTGCGTTGAGGGTGTGTGGGGGTGGTAGGGTGTGTGTGGGTGTGTGGTAAGGTGTGTGTGGGATGTATGTGTGTGGTAGGGTGTGTTAGCCATAAAAAATTAGCTCTGCAAAAAGTAAGATTGATATGGATTTTAATGTTTTTGTAATATTTTCTGCACATAATTACTTACTAACACAAATTTTAACAATACGTAAAGTGGATATATAACCACGCTCACCTAATTTGCTAGTCATGTGGATGTGATGGAAGCAAACACTTAAATAATCCACCTAACCCTAATATTATCCACTCCATAATCACACCTAACCCTAATATTATCCACTCATAATCACACCTAACCATAATATTATCCACCTCCACTTATATCCACTTACCCTACTATACTCAATCCCTCCCCACCACTGCTATAAATTTGCTTCTCCCCCTCTGTGGATATGTAACTTCATAAAAAGTGGATATGTACCTTCACGCTTTCTTATATATGGATATGTAACCCCACGCTAATTGGCTGCTCATGTGGATGTGATGGAAAAAACCACTTTAAATAATCCACCTAACCCTAATATAAACCACTCCACTTACCTACACTTCATCCACCCATCCACCCATCCACCACCTTATCCAAACCACCTCCACTTACCTCCACTTAATACTTCATCCACCCATCCATCACCCACTACAATATCACATCTCCAATCCACCCTACCATAATATAAACCCCCTCCACTTACATCCACTTGCTCTATCCATCACCCACCACTTTATATCACCACTTTATATCATCACGACCCAATAAGTCTAGTCTGCTTCTCCCCCCCCCACTGCTGGCCAGGCCCTCTCCCTCCACCGCCACCACAGGGACCCCAGGGCCATGGTAGCACGATAACACTCACTCTAGTACCCTTAAATGAACCCTTAGAACCCTTAGAACCCTTAGAAGAACCTATATTAACCCTTAGAATCCTTATAGTACCTTAAATGAACCCTTAGAACCCTTGAAAACCTAAATTACCCTTAGAATCCTTATAGTACCTTAAATGAACCCTTAGAACCCTTAGAAGAACCTAAATTAACCCTTAGAATCCTTATAGTACCTTAAATGAACCCTTAGAACCCTTAGAAGAACCTAAATTAACCCTTAGAATCCTTATAGTACCTTAAATGAACCCTTAGAACCCTTAGAAGAACCTAAATTAACCCTTAGAATCCTTATAGTACCTTAAATGAACCCTTAGAACCCTTAGAACCCTTAGAAGAACCTAAATTAACCCTTAGAATCCTTATAGTACCTTAAATGAACCCTTAGAACCCTTAGAACCCTTAGAAGAACCTAAGTTAACCCCTTAGAATCCTTATAGTACCTTAAATGAACCCTTAGAACCCTTAGAAGAACCTAAGTTAACCCCTTAGAATCCTTATAGTACCTTAAATGAACCCTTAGAACCCATATAGTACCTTAAATTATCCCTTAGAATTCTTTATAACCCTTAAAAGAACTCTTAGAACCCTTAGAACCCTTAAAAGAACTCTTAGAACCCTTGCCTCTAGAACCCTTACATGAACCTATCTGAACCCTTAGAACCCTTAAAAGAACTCTTAGAACCCTTGCCTCTAGAACCCTTACATGAACCTATCTGAACCCTTAGAACCCTTAAATGAACCCTTAGACTATCAAATTTCTCTATCTACCTCTCAAATCCTGTCTTTTAGTATTAGCTGTATATCTTCGGCATATTATTTTGCTTTGCTCTTGCTTTTAGAACCCTTAGAACCCTTAAAAGAACCTAACAACCCTTCTAGTACCTATAAAATCCGCTATGAACCTTTCAAATCTTAAAACTTTTATTCGCTTTATAGAGAGTTAGAACCTATCCCCTTGCATGAACCCTGAAAAACTATCAATGAACCTTTCGATCCTAAGCCCTTAGAACCCCTATCCCTTTGCATGAACCCTTATGACTGTGCCCTGAACCCTGTGAGAACCCTGAACCCTGATATTGTATGCCCTTAATCCCTGTAGCATTACTAAAAGACATAAAGTGAACACCAAAGCTTTTAGTTCTGTGATTTCTTATTATTGTTTTGTTTTTGCTCTACTATATCTGTCAGTTGTCTTTTCAATCATCGCTGTTGCACGTTAAGCTTAGAGAGATGATGCGATTATAGTTATTGTTATGTGTGTTTTATGTATGAATATTAATTAAATCCTTCCTCTCTCTCCTTCTCTCCCTTCTTCTCTCCCTTCCCTCCTTCCTTCCCTCCTTCCTTCCCTCCTTCCTTCTCTCCTTCCCTCCTTCCCTCTCTCCCTCCTTCCTTCCACCTTCTCTCCCTTCTTCTCTCCCTTCCCTCCTTCCTTCCCTCCTTCCTTCTCTCCTTCCCTCCTTCCTTCTCTCCTTCCCTCCTTCCCTCTCTCCCTCCTTCCTTCCACCTTCTCTCCCTTCTTCTCTCCCTTCCCTCCTTCCTTCCCTCCTTCCTTCCCTCCTTCCTTCTCCTTCCCTCCTTCCCTCTCTCCCTCCTTCCTTCCACCTTCTCTCCCTTCTTCTTCCCTTCCCTCCTTCCTTCCCTCCTTCCTTCTCTCCTTCCCTCCTTCCCTCTCTCCCTCCTTCCCTCCTTCCTTCTCTCCTTCCTTCCTTCCTTCCTTCCTCCTCTGCTTCCATCTCTATCCTCCCTCACTCGCTCCATCACTTCCATCTTTCCTTACGCTTCTTACCTTTCTCCCTCCTTCCTTCCCTCCTTCCCTCCTTCCTTCCCTTCCTCTCTCTCCCCTCTCCTCACTCCCCCCTCCCCCCCCCCAGGCCATAGAGCAACACGTACACCGGGTCTTCACCGAGTCATCCATCAGCGGCCACGACTACCTCAGAAACATTGTCCACCTGCCCTTCTACCTCCAGAACTCCGGCCTCAGGAAGGTGAAACAGGCGCAACAGGTGGGTGGCCAAGGGGCGTGTGTGTGTATTCATCTAGTTGTGAGATTTAGATTTATAGCCAAAGAGCAGTGGTGCCCCCAGGGAAGAGGTCAATGGGGTAATGCGTCCCCTGCCCATGTACACCGACCTTGCTTTGGTGGCACTTATGCTTCACGTAATGCCTTGAACCTAACCTTGGGAACTTATACTTCTTGATATCTGTCTTGTATGTGGTATGTCTAGTCATCAACCTCTTCCCATGACCTCTTATTCCTTCCCTCTCCCTCACTCTCTCCCTCATCCTCACATCCTTCCTACCCTCACACTCCCTCACACTCACACACCCTCTCCCTCTCTCCCCTCCCAGGCTGCAGACCGCATGAGGGGCCGGTCGCAGAGCACGTGGCTGGAGGTGGAGACAGATTCCGTGAGCCTGGCCACCACCTCGGCCATCGGGGGAATCAGCCATGTAAGTTACCTAAGGATACGCCACACCCGCCTTAAGATATGCACTGGGTATACATTAATAGGGGTCTTGCTTATGTGTATTGTTATGGTAAGTATGTATGTATGATTAAGTATGTATGGTTGATTTTATTCTGATGTTGGAAAGTCATAGGAAGAAAAAAAGTTGGTATTTGTAATTAGAAGTAAAAGAAGTATACATTATTTGTGTGTGTGTGTGTGTGTGTGTGTGTTGTGTGGGTGTGTGTGGGTGTGTGTGCGTGTGTGGGTGTGTTTTATCATTGTATTTCCTCTTCTAGTACCTGTCACACATATTTTTTCCTTTGTAATCACGAGAATGTTAATATTAATACTTTGCATGATTTATATTCCGTTGTGAAAGACTGATTTTGTTGTAAGAATGTCCAGCTATTTATGAGGCTATGATATTTTTTTTTAATGGTTGCTGTTTAATGAATGGAATGAGTGATAGATGATTTGTTTTTTAATAGTATGCTCTTTTCCCCCTGGCATTACAGTAGTTTGTGCATTGCTAATTAATATTTCCCTTTGCTATCATGAGCTGACTTGCTGTAAGCTGGTTTGTTGTGGCTGGTTTAATGTTTGCTGGAAATGTGTTAACTAAAAATAATTATCCTTTTTTCTGCCTTGAAAACATTGTGTATATGTGAATGATTATTTTCTCCAGACGTCTGCTTGAGGGTAAGATCAAAATTGCATATGTTTTCTACCGTCAACAGCACTATAGAATAAGGATAAGGATTTAATTTAGAATAAGGATTTAAGAATTTGTATATAACACTGAACACAGGTACATAATATATATATATATTTTTTTATATTTTTTTTTATACATTTGTGTGGCTATAGCACCTGTAGGCAGTGGTGACCCAGGGGTGGGATGGCAGGCCCTGGAGGTTCACTTGAGGGCTGTGATGGTTGGCCCTCGCCCGTGGTGGCGCAGGCAGGATTGTTATAGTGACGCCTGTGATTAGAGGCTCATGCCGCCCCCCTGTGTCCTCCGATGCACTCGCAATCCGAGGTAGAGTTAATGGGCAGGGCATGTGGGTGTTCTTAGGCCACTCACGGTGCACAAAGATTTTGGTTTTCGTCGGGATCGAACTCGGGTCACCGAGAACGCCACTCGGAGACGCAAACCACTCCGCTGCCGCCTCCCCTAATATAAACTACTGTGCATGCGTCTTCAAAGGCACAGTCTGTAGTGATGCTAAAATTTTAATATATGGCTCCTGGCGACATTAGTGCAGTGGCGACTCTAGTGTTGTTGACGGTATGGAGTATGTTTTGATTTATGCTTTTTTGTCAACACATTTTGAATTCCTTGGCAATCTACTCCGTCTTGTTTTATTTATATTTAGATTTAGTTTTTTCATTGTTTTTGCTTTATGATTGTGGCCATTCTATTATTTTGCCTTGTGTTTCTATTGTTGTTGTTGTTGTTGTTGTTGTTGTGGGCATGTTTTCACGTTGGCCGCCCCTCTCGGTCCTCCCTTCAGATGCCCTTAGAGCGCTGTCTGTCCTCTGACTCCGGATTCAGTATTCGTGTAAGTATGTCCCTCTGTCCCTCCGTCCATCCGTCTGTCTGTCCGTTTGTCCTTTTGTCCTTGTCCATTTGTCCGCCTGTCTTTCTGTCTGTCTGTTAGTCTGTCCATCCATCTGTCTATCTGTCTGTCTGTCTGTCAGTTTGTCTGTCTGTCCATCTGTCTGCCTCTCGTTACTTTTTCTTAATGTTCGTGTTTTAATATTTGTCGTTTATGTTTTTTCCTCCTACTCTTTGTTTTATTTATATTGTATTTGTTTTTAGTCTCTCTCTCTCTCTCTCTCTCTCTCTCTCTCTCTCTCTCTCTCTCTCTCTCTTTTCTCTCTCTCTCTCTCTCTCTCTCTCTCTCTCTCTCTCTCTCTCTCTCTCTCTCTCTCTCTCTCTCTCTCTCTCTCTCTCTCTCTCTCTCTCTCTCTCTCTCTCTCTCTCTCTCTCTCTCTCTCTCTCTCTCTCTCTCTCTCTCTCTCTCTCTCTCTCTCTTCTCTCTCTCTCTCTCTCTCTCTCTCTCTCTCTCTCTCTCTCTCTCTCTCTCTCTCTCTCTCCTCTCTCTCCTCTCTCTCTCCTCTCTCTCTCTCTCTCTCTCTCTCTCTCTCTCTCTCTCTCCTCTCTCTCTCTCTCTCTCTCTCTCTCTCTCTCTCTCTCTCTCTCTCTCTCTCTCTCTCTCTCTCCTCTCTCTCTCCTCTCTCTCTCTCTCTCTCTCTCTCTCTCTCTCTCTCTCTCTCTCTCCTCTCTCTCTCTCCTCTCTCTCTCTCTCTCTCTCTCTCTCTCTCTCTCTCTCTCTCTCTCTCTGTTTTTTTGTTTACATGCTGCTAATTTATTTTTATATTTTTATATGTATTTTTGTGTGTGTTCTTGTGTTGTGTTTGCTTTGTAGGTGTTGACATTAGTGCTTGTTTGCTTGTGTTTGCTTGTGTTTGCTTTTGTTTGCCTTGTTATGTACTGTGCATGTTATTGTGTTTGCTTTATGTGCATCTTGTTCCTGTGTTTGTTTGTATGTATATGTATGTATGTATGTCTGTGTCTGTTTGTGTGTTTGTTTGTGTGAGAGCGTTACATACATTCTTGCATCACCTCTGTCTGATTTGTTTTGTGTGAATATTTTATACAGTTTATTTTATATACATAGGTACAATAAAACCTCTCGTATTCGGACCCTCATTATTCGGACTTTATTCGGACCTCCCCGGTTTTTTTTTTTTTTTTTTTATAAGGGGTCGAAATTTCCCAACTATTCACCTATAATTTTTTTATATATATTTTTTTATTTTTTTATTTTTTTATTTTTATACGTATCCCCCCATATATAACCCCCCCATTATTCGGATCCTTGCATTACTCGGACCACTCCTTGGCCCAATTAGTCCGGATATGAGAGGTTTTACTGTATATTATTTTGATATGACAGAAGAGTGTGAAGAGATTTTGAGATGCATGGAGACGTTGACATGAGCTTAGGATATGACTACTGTATGACTGACTATGACTGACTATGACTGACTGACTATTGTATTGACTATTGTATGTACTGACGCTACGACACAATAGCCGAAAAGTGTGATTAGGGATTTAAGGATAAGGATTTTAGCTATATGTCAATTTAATATTAATACTTTATTTATGATTCACATAGCATTCATATAACATCCTATCATATAGTGTAACCTATTTCCCGTCCCCCTTCAGACCCTATAGTAGTATGACCTATTTTTCTCACTATGACCTATTTTACTTGCTATGACGACCTATTTACCCTTCCTTCAAACCTCAAAATAGTATGACCTATTTTCCTTATGACCTATCTCCCTCGCTATGACCTATTTTCCCTCCCGTCAGATCCCCAAAATAGTATGACCTATCTCCCTCGCTATGACCTATTTTCCTCCCAGTCAGATCCCCAAAATAGTATGACCTATTTTCTTAGTATGACCGATCTCCCTCGCTATGACCTATTTTCCCTCCCGTCAGATCCCAAAAGTATACATTTTTCTATACCATCCCCCGCTATGACCTTTTTCCCTCCGCGATCCCAAATAGTATGACTTTCCATTATGACGTCTCCCTCACTATGACCTATTTACCCTCCCGTCAGATCCCCAAAATAGTATGACCTATTATTCTCATTATGACCTATCTCCCTCGCTATGACCTATTTTTCCTTCCTTCAGATCCCAAAGTAGTTATGACCCATCTACCTCACTATAACCTATTTTCTACCCCTTCAAACCTCAAAGAAATATAACCTATCTCCCTCCTTATGACCTATCTTCCTCACTATGACCTATCTCCCTCGCTATGACCTATTCTCCCCCCCGTCAGATCCCCGCCAACCGCCGCCTGTCCTCCGAGAGCGGCCTCAGTGCCTCACAAAATCTCCGCCGCAACAACAGCAAGACTAGCCGCCGCAACCTCAAGCCTTCGGACTCCATCGCCTCAAGCATAGGCTCTAACCTGAACAGGGTCGGCGGCGCTCAGGATCTCACCAAGGTAAACACACACACACTTGTAATATAGTCATGAAAGAAGGAATAGTGTGAGGCTCCAATAACCTTATATAGAAGAGGAAGAAGATATTAGAAGAAAGTAAACAAACACACAGCCCTACATTTGTTGCAGTCAATGTTTTTACCCTTATTTAATTGTATCAGTTAATTTTTTTGACCCTTATTCAGTTGTTTCGGTCACTGTTTTTATCCTTATTCAGTTGTTTCGGTCAAAGTTTTTACCCTTATTCAGTTGTTTCGGTCAAAGTTTTTACCCTTATTCAGTTGTTTCGGTCAAAGTTTTTACCCTTATTCAGTTGTTTCAGTCACTGTTTTTATCCTTATTCAGTTGTTTCGGTCAAAGTTTTTACCCTTATTCAGTTGTTTCGGTCAAAGTTTTTACCCTTATTCAGTTGTTTCGGTCAAAGTTTTTACCCTTATTCATTGTTTCGGTCAAAGTTTTTACCCTTATTCAGTTGTTTCGGTCAAAGTTTTTACCCTTATTCATTGTTTCAGTCAAAGTTTTTACCCTTATTCAGTTGTTTCAGTCAGTTTTTACCCTTATTCAGTTGTTTCAGTCAAAGTTTTCAGTCAAAGGCCTTCTTTCTTCTTCTTCTTTCTGTTTAACGTCAGATTTTCCCGTAATGTCTTGTTAGGTTAGACGGCCAGTGAGACGCTTAACCCCTTGAGGCCCAGAACGTAATTTCCATTGTAATTTGTGTACCATTAGACAATTTTTAGTGACTACAAGCAATGTTTTATAGCTATGACCTGTTTAGTATCCTTATCCACTAACTAATTTGGTATATTCAGTGACTTTTTCTAATTTTATGGCTCCACAACAGACATTTTATATAGTGAAGGAAAGATCTGGGCGTGAAGGGGTTAGAGGTAAACACACTGCCACACCCGCATTCACTTGTTGCTGCATGTATTGTTCTAGCGTAGTAATTTCTTTGTGCACTTCCATAGGTTAGGTGGCTTCCCATATTGTTTCTTCCTGACCAATATTTTTCTAGTTACTTTATCTGCAAGTTGTTGTTTTTTCCTTATACAGTAAAACCTTATATTGGGACTAATTGGGCCAAGGAGTGGTGTCCGAGTAATGCAAGGATCCGAATAATGGGGGGATATGTAAAAAAAAAAAAAAAAAAAATCGAGGTGTATAGGATAAGTAGGAAATTCGACCCTTAAAAAAAAAAAAAAAAAAAAAAAAAAAAAAAAAATTCTAGGTGTAGGTATAGATAGCTAGGAAATTTCGACCCCTTAAAAAAAAAAAAAAAAAAAAAAAAAATTCTAGGTGTATATATAGCTAAGAAATTTCGACACCCCCCCCCCAAAAAAAAAGAGGCGGTTCGAATAATGTCAAAGTCCGAATAATGAGGGTCCGAATACGAGAGGTTTTACTGTATTATTAATTTTGTTTTTGCTATTTTTCCTTTGATCCTTTATGTTTCCGTCCTAGAGTTAGTTTTCTCATCCATAACAAATAGTTCGTCATTGCTTTGTGTTGTCATTTTCTAACCGTCTCACCTGTGTTTCCCTTCAGGTGTTGTTGACGGACGATTACTTCAGCGACATCAACCCTCGGTCCATGCGGAGACTCATGAATGTGGTCTACATCACGGGCAGGTGAGTGACGCGCCCCTTACTCACCAACACCTCAACCTTCAACTTTTGACTCACCTCTTAATCATCAACAATTTTTGACTCACCACTTCTCAATCATCAACAACTTCACTTATCTCTTCACAATATCATCATTCATATCCCCTTCACACATCCACATAGTCATTCCACTTGTCCCTCCACTAATACATGACTTAAATATTCCTCCACACCTCCAGATACTCATGTCCCTCCACTTACACATCATTTAAATCTCCTCCACACATCAGCATTCCTCCATCTTCTCCACCTTCCCCTCACATCACCTTCTTATTTCCTCCACTCCCCAGGTTACTCAAGGCCTTCCACTTATCCTTCCACTAATACATGAGTTAAATCTTCCTCCACACCTCCACACCCTCACTCCACCTTCCTTCCACTCCCCAGGTTACTCAAGGCATTCCACATCGACTTTATTCCTCCACACATCACCACACTCACTCCACCAGGTTACTCAAGACATTCCACATATCCTTCCACTAATACATAAATTAAATCTCCCTCCACACACACTCACTCCACCTTCCCTCCACTCCACAGATTACTCAAGTTCTTCCACATAGACTTCAACTGGTACCACCTTGCGTCGTGGATCAACATTACGGAGCAGTGGCCTTACCGCGCCTCTTGGCTCATCCTCTACTACGAGGCCCACGAGGAGGTGCTGGAGGAGAAGACCTCACTGAAGGACCTCTACGAAAAGTGAGTGTGGGGAGAGAGGAAGGAAAGAGGAATGGGTGGCTTTATAGGAGTAGGAGTAGGAGGAGGAATGGGTAATATTAAAGTAAGTAGGAGTAGAAAAAGGAGTGAAGAGATAGATAGAGAGGGAAGGAGGGAGATAGAGAGGAGATAGGAGAAATACATAGGAGATAAAGAGGAAGGGAGAAGGAGTGGTGGGTATTAAAGGCTAGAGGATAGATAGAGAGGAAGGAAGGAAGGAGGTGTGGGTGGTCTTAATAGGTGGGAATACATGGGAATGCATAGGAAGAATGGAGGAGGAGGAAGAGGAGGGGGTTGACTTTAAAGGATGTAGGAGTCTGTCTCTCTGTCTCTCTGTCTCTCTGTCTCTCTGTCTCTCTGTCTCTCTGTCTCTTTGTCTCTGTCTCTCTGTCTCTCTGTCTCTCTGTCTCTCTGTCTCTCTGTCTCTCTGTATCTCTGTCTCTCTGTCTCTCTGTCTCTCTGTCTCTCTGTCTCTGTCTCTCTGTCTCTCTGTCTCTTTGTCTCTCTGTCTCTCTGTCTCTCTGTCTCTCTGTCTCTCTGTCTCTCTGTCTCTCTGTCTCTCTGTCTCCTTGTCTCTCTGTCTCTCTGTCTCTCTGTCTCTTTTTCTCCTCTCTACGACTGTTCAGATTGCTTTTTCTATTGTCTCACTGTGTCTAATCAATGTCTATATCTCTCTCTCTCTCTCCGTCACCCCAGAATCAAGAACCAGGTGCCCATCTCCAAGGACATGGACCCCCTGCTGGAGATGGACAAGGAGGAGAAGAAGTTTGAGATTTTCCTCTCCATGCACAAGAACTCCCTCCACATCTCAGACCTCAAAGTGTTCCTGCCCTTCACCATCAACCTCGACCCCTTCATTAGAAAGGTGCGCCCCGTCATCATCACCATCATCATCACCGTCATCATCACCGTCATCATCATCATTTATTATTAATTATTGTCGTTGCTGTCACTATCTTCTATCATTAACAGTGTCGTCATCATCACCATCATCATTAATTATCCCGCCCTTCACTATTTTCTGTCATCATTACCATCATCATTAATTATCATCGTTGCTGTCATTATCATCGCCATCATTAACCCCTTCACGCCCAGATCTTTCCTTTGCTATATAAAATTGTCTGTTCTTAGTCATAAAATTACGAATAAGTAACTTAATACATCATCATTACCATCATTAAGGTTATCATCACGGTCACTATCTTCATTTTTATTAGTGTCGTAGTCATTTTTATTAGTGTCGTAGTCATTTTTATTAGTGTCGTAGTCATTTTTATTAGTGTCGTAGTCATTTTTATTAGTGTCTTAGTCATTTTTATTAGTGTCGTAGTCATTTTTATTAGTGTCGTAGTCATTTTTATTAGTGTCGTAGTCATTTTTATTAGTGTCGTAGTCATTTTTATTAGTGTCGTAGTCATTTTTATTAGTGTCGTAGTCATTTTTATTAGTGTCGTAGTCATTTTTATTAGTGTCGTAGTCATTTTTATTAGTGTCGTAGTCATTTTTATTAGTGTCGTAGTCATTTTTATTAGTGTCGTAGTCATTTTTATTAGTGTCGTAGTCATTTTTATTAGTGTCGTAGTCATTTTTATTAGTGTCGTAGTCATTTTTATTAGTGTCGTAGTCATTTTTATTAGTGTCGTAGTAATTTTTATTAGTGTCGTAGTAATTTTTATTAGTGTCGTAGTCATTTTTATTAGTGTAGTCATTTTTATTAGTGTCGTAGTCATTTTTATTAGTGTCGTAGTAATTTTTATTAGTGTCGTAGTACTTTTTATTAGTGTCGTAGTACTTTTTATTAGTGTCGTAGTCATTTTTATTAGTGTCGTAGTCATTTTTATTAGTGTCGTAGTCATTTTTATTAGTGTCGTAGTCATTTTTATTAGTGTCGTAGTCATTTTTATTAGTGTCGTAGTCATTTTTATTAGTGTCGTAGTCATTTTTATTAGTGTCGTAGTCATTTTTATTAGTGTCGTAGTCATTTTTATTAGTGTCGTAGTCATTTTTATTAGTGTCGTAGTCATTTTTATTAGTGTCGTAGTCATTTTTATTAGTGTCGTAGTATTTTATAGTGTCGTAGTATTTTATTAGTGTCGTAGTCATTTTTATTAGTGTCGTAGTCATTTTTATTAGTGTCTAGTCATTTTTATTAGTGTCGTAGTCATTTTTATTAGTGTCGTAGTATTTTTATTAGTGTCGTAGTCTTTTTATTAGTGTCGTACTTTTTATTAGTGTCGTAGTCATTTTTATTAGTGTCGTAGTCATTTTTATTAGTGTCGTACTTTTTATTAGTGTCGTAGTCATTTTTATTAGTGTCGTAGTCATTTTTATTAGTGTCGTAGTCATTTTTATTAGTGTCGTAGTCATTTTTATCAGAAGGAATGAATTAATTGTTGAGTAATTAATGAAGTGTCACTCAAAAGTTGTCTTATTCCTGATCCTCACACTCTCCGCCTCTGCTCTCCAGGTCATCAAGGAGGACCAGCCACAGTTTGAGGAGGGCCACGCCTTCATCCCCCCCTCGGCGCCCTCCCCATGGAGCTTCCAGCCCTACGACACACAGCAAAAGGGTGTCCCCGCTCCTAGAAGGCCGGTGAGTGGCTAGACCTACGGCATTCCTTGTTTTCTTTATATACGTCATAAACTCCTACGTCATTTATCATTTTATTTATTTATGTCATAACCTCCTACGTCATTTTTTGTTTTCTTTATTTACGTCATAAACTCCTACGTCATTTTTTGTTTTCTTTATTTACGTCATAAACTCCTACGTCATTTTTTGTTTTCTTTATTTACGTCATAAACTCCTGCGTCATTTTTTGTTTTCTTTATTTACGTCATAAACTCCTACGTCATTTTTTGTTTTCTTTATTTACGTCATAAACTCCTAAGTCATTTTTTGTTTTCTTTATTTACGTCATAAACTCCTACGTCATTTTTGTTTTCTTTATTTACGTCATAAACTCCTACGTCATTTTTTGTTTTCTTTATTTACGTCATAAACTCCTACGTCATTTTTTGTTTTCTTTATTTACGTCATAAACTCCTACGTCATTTTTTGTTTTCTTTATTTACGTCATAAACTCCTACGTCATTTTTTGTTTTCTTTATTTACGTCATAAACTCCTACGTCATTTTTTATTTTCCTTATTTACGCCATAAGGGAGTGACCAGGGGCAAAACAACACTGCTAAAGGGCATACAAAGTCACTTCATATGTCACTTCATTCGTATTCTCTGCTGAGGGAAAGTGAGACAATATACATGTAGAAAAAATAGTTATAGATTTAGAGTTGAAAAGAGAAATTAGGTCCCGTAAATAAAAGTATAAGTAGTGTTTGTTAGGTTTAGCTTTAAAATAGATAGTATAAATAAATATAGTCTGCAAATCACTCTTATATATACAGCCAAATTCCCAACATCCGACCTCCAAACATCCGACTTGTCCAAACAACCGACTTTTTTCACCACCACATTGTGTCTTGTTTTGGCCATTTATTTGACTTAGTTTTTTAAAGTTATTAGTAAACATTGATTTGTGGCTTTATTTATGCATGAATTTTACTTTCGCGTCTACCACTGGATCGGCCTTCAAGAGCTGCATCTTTTATGTTCTATACCATTTTGTCCTTACGTTTATGGTTACTGTGATATCCGAACATCCGACTATTCCAATTATCCGACCTACCTTCGGTCCCCCTAAGGTCGGATAATTAATACTTACCTGTAGGTTCTTTAGAGTTCTTTTATGTTTTACTATTTAAGTCGTTTATAATTCTTAGAAGCAAAAATAATCTTCTATCTTATAATATTTCAGGTTCATTTCTTCTCAGATTTATTTCTTCACAGGTTTATTTCTTCTCTCTATAACAAATCAACGACTTCCTTCAATCTACCAGTACATATTTTGTTCTATCTACAGTTATGATTTAAATGAACATGGTGTATAATCCAGTCCTATGTTTTAAATCAACCTTTATTCCCCCCTCCCTACAGCCTATGCGAGCCAACCAGAAGAACTCCACCGCCAGCCTGCCCCCCCTCAACCCCATGATGTGGGGTTACGGCCCCCCCCACACCTACCTCCCATCCATACAGTCCGCCCCCTCCGTAGACTACAGCCACGGACCCATCACGGTGAACCCTGTGGCCGGATTCAGCCCTCCCCACCCCAGCCTGCCCGTGAGTGACTATACTACTACTACTACTACTACTACTACTACTACTACTACTACTACTACTACTACTACTACTACTACTCTACTACTACTACTACTACTACTACTACTACTACTACTACTGCTACTACTACTACTTTTAACTTTTTCGAGCTTGATTTCTTGCGGATTTCACAATTTCTCTTTCTATTTTTCAGTTTTTTTCTACTACTACTACTACTACTACTACTACTACTACTATTACTACTACTACTACTACTACTACTACTACTACTACTACTACTACTACTACTACTACTACTACTACTACTACTACTACTACTACTACTACTACTATCGCCCGAAGGCATACAGACAAAAACAAAACAACAACAACAAGACAAGGAGATAACTGAAGCACTGGAGCAAAACAACAACATACATAACATAGGCCCGTTAGGGGACATAGTATCCAAGTGCATATAGTACATAGGCTATACATACATGGACACCTGTGCTACCCCTCACTCTGCACAAACACCAGAGAGGAGGAGGTGTAGAGGAGATATAGAGGTGGTGGTGGCTCTCTCTCTCTTACTCTCTCTCTTTTTCTATCTCTCTCTCTCTGTCTGTCTCTCTCTCTTTCTCTCGTACTCTAAATGTTTTCAAGATCATAGTTATTGAAATAGCCTCAGTAAGACTAGTAGTAATAGCAACAATAGGAGCATCGACATCATCAGCATCAGGAGTCATGGTAATAATATCAATAAACATCAATCACCCTTCTACTCCTCCACACTGACTCGTCCACTTTCTCTCCCTCCCTCCACTGTCTCATCCACTCTCCTTCCCTCCCTCTTTCCACACTGTCTCTTGCCACCACTCCACTTGCCTTCCATCCCTTCCTCCCTCCACACTGTCTCATCCACTCTCCTTCCCTCCCTTTCTCCCTCCACACTGTCTCATCCACTCTCCTTCCCTCCCTTCCTCCCTCCACACTGTCTCATCCACTTGCCTTCCATCCCTTTCTCCCTCCCTCCACTAACTCATCCACTCCCTCTCTTCCACCCACAGCCCGAGGCGGCGGACAAGCGTCTCTCCACCCTGAGTGTGGAGGGGCTGTTTGAGGTGTTCAGCAAGGTGGAGGGCGTGGTGGCCGCCAAGCTGCCCGCCTACAAGGAACGGCTCCACGAACACAACATTAACGGCAAGGTGCTCCTCCACTGCGACCTCGACGACTTGAAGAAGGTGGGTGTGTGTAGTTATAGTTATAGTCAGTTATAGTTATAGTTATAGTCAGTTATAGTTATAGTTATAGTCAGTTATAGTTATAGTCAGTTATAGTTATAGTCAGTTATAGTTATAGTTATTGTCAGTTATAGTTATAGTTATAGTCAGTTATAGTTATAGTTATAGTCAGTTATAGTTATAGTTATAGTCAGTTATAGTTATAGTTATTGT
Organism: Chionoecetes opilio; assembly: GCA_016584305.1. NCBI lineage: Eukaryota > Metazoa > Arthropoda > Malacostraca > Decapoda > Majidae > Chionoecetes > Chionoecetes opilio. Next base: position 107,830 of record JACEEZ010017899.1, read on the forward strand.
CAGTTATAGTTATAGTTATAGTCAGTTATAGTTATAGTCAGTTATAGTTATAGTTATAGTTATAGTCAGTTATAGTTATAGTTATAGTCAGTTATAGTTATAGTTATAGTCAGTTATAGTTATAGTTATTGTCAGTTATAGTTATAGTTATAGTCAGTTATAGTTATAGTTATAGTCAGTTATAGTTATAGTTATAGTCAGTTATAGTTATAGTCAGTTATAGTTATAGTTATAGTTATAGTCAGTTATAGTTATAGTTATAGTCAGTTATAGTTATAGTTATAGTCAGTTATAGTTATAGTTATAGTCAGTTATAGTTATAGTCAGTTATAGTTATAGTTATTGTCAGTTATAGTTATAGTTATAGTCAGTTATAGTTATAGTTATAGTCAGTTATAGTTATAGTTATAGTCAGTTATAGTTATAGTTATAGTCAGTTATAGTTATAGTTATAGTCAGTTATAGTTATAGTCAGTTATAGTTATAGTTATAGTCAGTTATAGTTATAGTTATAGTCAGTTATAGTTATAGTTATAGTCAGTTATAGTTATAGTTATAGTTATAGTCAGTTATAGTTATAGTTATAGTCAGTTATAGTTATAGTTATAGTCAGTTATAGTTATAGTTATAGTCAATTATAGTTATAGTTATAGTTATAGTCAGTTATAGTTATAGTTATAGTTATAGTTATAGTCAGTTATAGTTATAGTTATAGTCAGTTATAGTTATAGTTATAGTCAGTTATAGTTATAGTTATAGTCAGTTATAGTTATAGTTATAGTCAGTTATAGTTATAGTTATAGTCAGTTATAGTTATAGTCAGTTATAGTTATAGTTATAGTCAGTTATAGTTATAGTTATAGTCAGTTATAGTTATAGTTATTGTCAGTTATAGTTATAGTTAGTCAGTTATAGTTATAGTTATAGTCAGTTATAGTTATAGTTATAGTCAGTTATAGTTATAGTTATAGTTATAGTTATAGTTATAGTCAGTTATAGTTATAGTTATAGTTATAGTTATAGTTATAGTTATAGTTATAGTCAGTTATAGTTATAGTTATAGTTAGTTATAGTTATAGTTATAGTCAGTTATAGTATAGTTATAGTCAGTTATAGTTATAGTTATAGTCAGTTATAGTTATAGTTATAGTCACTTATAGTTATAATAAAAATTATGAAAAAAAAAAAATGTGAGTTTTTTTTTTTTTTTTTTTTTTTCATAATTAATTTTTTGGTTTTGTCTTGTCAACCAGCAGATTTTTTTTTTTTTTTTTTTTTGTCATGATTATTTTTTACTGCGATCTGGACGACTTGAAGAAGGTGGGAAGGGAGGGTGTGAGGGCTGGGTTGTTATTAAGTATATATAATTTTTATATATATATATTTTTTTTTTTTTGTCAACCCAATTATTTTTTTGTGTGAGGGAAGTTCTGGTGTGAGGTTTTTTTTTCCAGCCGTTTTGTCTTTTTTTGTCATTATTATTTTTTGGTGTGTCTTTTGTGTGAAGGAAGGGAGTGTGTGAGGGAAGGGAGTGTGTGTGGGAAGGGAGTGTGTGAGGGAAGGGAGTGTGTGAGGGAAGGGAGTGTGTGTGGGAAGGGAGTGTGTGAGGGAAGGGAGTGTGTGTGGGAAGGGAGTGTGTGTGGGAAGGGAGTGTGTGTGGGAAGGGAGTGTGTGTGGGAAGGGAGTGTGTGAGGGAAGGGAGTGTGTGAGGGAAGGGAGTGTGTGAGGGAAGGGAGTGTGTGAGGGAAGGGAGTGTGTGAGGGAAGGGAGTGTGTGTGGGAAGGGAGTGTGTGTGGGAAGGGAGTGTGTGTGGGAAGGGAGTGTGTGTGGGAAGGGAGTGTGTGTGGGAAGGGAGTGTGTGAGGGAAGGGAGTGTGTGAGGGAAGGGAGTGTGTGTGGGAAGGGAGTGTGTGTGGGAAGGGAGTGTGTGAAGGAAGGGAGTGTGTGAGGGAAGGGAGTGTGTGAGGGAAGGGAGTGTGTGTGGGAAGGGAGTGTGTGAGGGAAGGGAGTGTGTGAGGGAAGGGAGTGTGTGAGGGAAGGGAGTGTGTGAGGGAAGGGAGTGTGTGTGGGAAGGTTACTCTAGCAATGCCTGTCACATTGTTATCTCTTGTAGTAAGCTTTGTCTAATTTGTGATTTTTAAGGAATATCTGGAAGTATCATGTCATTGTGAATTGGCTGAAATAGGGACTTCTAATCATTGTAACTGAAAACTGACTCCAGATTCGTGTTCAGCATGCCCGATAACAGATAGGAACAAACTTTCAAGCAAATCTATTTTTCAAAAAATATTGCAAATTTTGCAAGGGGTATGCCTTGAATTTTTTTGAAAATCACGATTTTTTCAAATACTAAAAAACTATGACAGATAGAGGCAATATGAATAGAGTTAAACATGAAGTAGATCAAGGGCTATCATTTGGCGTAAAGCAAAAAAATATTGATTGGTAAATAACTGAGAAAATAGCATATTCGTACATTTATACAAAATATCAATTTTCTCGACAACCATGAGGTGTTTTGACAAACCGATTACTACCTCATTTAGAACACCTCAAGATGAACCTTTGTTACTTCAATAAGTTTTCTTACGACTCATAGTTTTGCGGCAAAATAACAAAAACCTGATTTTCGACAATTTTGAAATATTTTTGAGCAGCCAGAAATCCGAAGAAAAAAATTTCGCTAGATAATTGGAAATGCCGGGGATACAATTGTAGATCCATCCATTTACAATAACTTTTGATGGGTAAGTGTTGCTGTGTGAGAAACAAGTTGTGAGGTGAACACTTTATCGTAAATATATAAGTTTATAATTCAGAAACCGTTCACGATAGGTCAGTGTAGACGCGAGACCAGTGTTGCCACCTCAGTGTAGGGGAAGGGACTCACTCTATAGGATTTTCATGCATAGTAATATATCATTGCAAATTTTGCAAGGGCAAAATTTGCAATATTTTTTGAAAAATAGATTTGCTTGAAAATTAGTTCCTAGCAGTTATCGGACATGCTGAACACGAATCTGGAGTCAGTTTTCAGTTACAATGATTAGAAGTCCCTATTTCAACCCTGATTTCTTTTAAAAATCACGTTTTAGAGAGAGTTTACAGTACTTCATAGACTAAGTAACCCTGGCTCCCTGTACCTTAGACCCCCCCACCACCACCACCACCACCACCACCACCACCACCACCAGTAACCCCAGACAACCCCTCCTATAACCCCCAGGTTCTCTACATGAACTTTGGCGACTGGGAGCTTTTCCGCATCCTGATCCTCGGCCTGCGGGAACGCGAGGCCGATGACGACTACCTCACCAAGAACGTGCGCTTTGCCGACCCCTCGCGCCCCCGGCAGGACGACCCGGACACTGGGGGGGAGGAGTCCATGGGCCCCAGTAGCCTGACCAGCCACCCCAGTAGCATCGACGGCTCGCTGGCTCGGCGCGGTAATGTCACCAAAATCAATTTAGGATGATTCCGGGGTTGTTCCTTTCCATTGCTCTCTCCTATCGGGGTGCAGTCAGTTCGTACACAAGTTGTTTCGTACACCAGTGTAGATTCGTACACCAAAAAGTTGTTTCGTAGTCTATATGAAACCATAGTCGTTTCGTACACTCAGCTCAGAGTTTAACTTACTACTAGAGTTATGAAACGACACCAGGTATGTACGAAAAAAACTCAGAATCAGTTTACGAAACAACTAACAAAACCTGGGTACGAAATGACTTGTGTACGAAACTCCCTGTAACTCTCCTATCACCTCACCTCTCACCCTTTCTCTCTCTCCTATAGCACTGTCACCTCAACCGACCTGAGACACTCACATGATGACGGTAGTTTTTTTATTGATACCGTACCCTAGCCTGACTTATTATTTATTATTATTACTATATTTTACTGTATTTTTTTACTGTAATGCTATATTTTCTAACTGCAATATTAATCTGCATCATCGTATCCATGGTGTAATATTCCTTAGGTACCTCAGAAGGGTTTTAATTTTTGCGGTAGGGCGATTATTATTATTATTATTATTTTTTGTACATAGGGCTGGAGTTAGAGTTTGAATGATCTGTGCCATTATTAGTTTGCGTGGAGTGAGGGAAGAGAGAGAGAGAGAGAGAGAGAGAGAGAGAGAGAGAGAGAGAGAGAGAGAGGGAGAGGGAGAGAGAGAAGAGGTGTTGTATGTGAGGTATGTGAGGTGTGTCTCATTCCCAAGAACTGTGATAAACCAAAGTGCAATTATGGTGTGTTGCGGTGAGGTATGGAAGGGTGCGGTGGTGTGTGGTGTGTGGTGTGTGGTGTGGGGTGTGTGGTGTGTGGTGGGGTGTGTGTGGTGGGGTATGTGCCAAGTAAGGTAAGGTCTGTCTGTGCGTGTGTGAGTGTGTGTGAGAGCGTGAAAGTGATTGAGGGGAAACTGTGTATGTTGTTATAAGCACACACACACACACTCACACACACACACACACACACACACACTCACACACACACACACACACACACACACACTCACACACTCACACACTTACGTATGCTAAAGTAAATGAAGAAATATGCCTGTGTGATACGTATAGTTTCATACATAAAGTCGCAGTCGAGAAATGTTAGGAGGCGAAGTGCAATGTTTTTTTATAACGTTTATACTGATCTTAGAGCATCCTTGTAAGTTAACAAAGATGTATGTGTCTAGTGAAGGCCTTGTTAGTGATGGGTTGTTAGAAAATATTAGTCTAGTATGTGTAGATGTGTTAGATTAGTGAATGCATTTTGGGGCATTGATGAGTGCCATTTGACAAAGATCAAATATTTTTGGCCTCTTATTTATTTAAGGTTTATTCATACGTAGTTTTATCAAGTGCAAAAGTAGTTCTTGTATATGGTAGTAATAGTGCATAGCTTACTTATATTTGTTTCCAGAGCATTACTACACTATCATATTCCATTGTAAACACACACACACAAACATACACACATTAGATACACTTGAGCAAATGAGATAGGGAGACAGGACCCCACAAGTGTAGCTCAGGCCCTGTAAAACACAACTAGGTAAACACACACACACACACGCACACACACACGCAAGAGAGATATGAAAACATACAGCTTCCCGTATAGAAGCCTAGAAGCCTGGAACAACCTTGATGCAAAAGTGATTAATGCAAGAAGTATTCAGGACTTCAAAGGCAAGCTGGATAATAGTAGATTTGGAGACGGGACAGTACGAGCATAACTCTTTTCCTGTATGTTACAACTAGGTATACAACTAGGTAAATACACACACACACACACACACACACACACACACACACACACACACACACACACACACACACACACACACACACACACACACACACACACACACACACCACACACACACACACAAAAGGAGAGAGACGCGATTCTCATTTCACTCCCAAAAAGCCTAACAAAAAGTAACAAGCAACTCCCAGTATTATAAAGTTACAGCCTTGCGTCTCACTGTTAGTCTGAGGCGCTTGTAGAACAGTTACCAGTGGGTTATACTTGTAGTTAACTCCTTTATACTTGTAAGGACATTAGCTTTGACTTATTTATTAGTAGCGTGTATATATTTATTTTCTACAATCTTACGGTTTTTCACATTTCATCTTTTTTTCCAATTTTCTGTCGTGTTTATTTTATTGATTGCCATTTATTTTGTCGTAAGTTTTTCCTCACTCCAATTTTTTTTTCTGATTCTCTCTGTTTATTTTGTTGATTTAAGTAGTACAGTAAAACCTCTCGTATTCGGACCCTCGTTATTCGGACTTTGACATTATTCGGACCTCCTCTTCTTTTCTTCTTTTTTTTTTTCTTTTTTTTTTTTTAGGGGTCGAAATTTGCTAGCTAAACAATATACACCTAGATTTTTTTTTTTTTTTTTTTTTTTTTTTTTTTTAGGGGTCGAAATTTGCTAGCTAAATAATATACACCTAGAATTTTTTATTTTTTATTTTTTTTATACATATCCCCCCATTATTCGGATCCTTGCATTACTCGGACCACTCCTTGGCCCCATTAGTCCGAATATGAGAGGTTTTACGGTATATTCATTCTTTCCACCGCATTATTACCGCTGTTTGAACCTCCTAGCCTATATTTTTCTATTAGCTAAACTCCTGTACTGCTTTGTATTATTTGTATCTCCTGCCCACTATTTTTCTATGTGCTGAAGTACTGTAGAGCTTTTTATTGTATTTATTGATGCCTACGCTATTATTTGCCGTATTTCTAGATTTTTTTTTTCTTCCGTATTTCTAGATTTTTTTTTTTTCTTCCGTATATCTGGATTTTTTCTCTCTCCGTATATCTGGATCTTCTTTTTTTCCGTATATCTGGATTTTATTTTTCTCCGTATATCTGGATTATTTTTCCCGTATCTTCTGGTGTCGGGAAAAAGCAGCCACATTTTTCCCACACTTTTTTTGCCTTGCTATCCTCAAATATTCCCGGCTTATCTTTAGTAAACGGTGCAAGTGTTTGTTATTGTACCATTGTTACCTCTTTCAGCCTCAATTTTAAGCCTGTTTTGAACCATAATCTTGTAGGGGCAAAGTACTACATCCCTCCTATAAAAGCTCTATCGTATTGTACAGGTTAAAGTTCCCAAACTCGGCAACCTCGGGACCAGCGCTGAGCCGAGTAATGGAATTTTCCGACTTTTAGAACGTAGATATATTAAGGGGAAAAAAAGCATGAAAATCACATGAAAAAAATTAAGGTAGTTAGATAATCCCTCCCTACCCCGAAACTAGGTCACTGAGTCCATTATAATGTGGTGAGGGTGACGAAATTATTCTAAAAAGAGGATTGTATACTTCAATATGTAGGAAGAAAGCTATATTTCACCGATAAGAAACCCAGCGGCCTAGTGTGGTGGCACCCAGCGGCAACTACGCCCCGGGTTTTGGGTGTTCTGCCGTGTTTTGGAAAATCCGGAACCATAGCCGAGTTTTGGGTGTTGCCGAGTCTTGGGATGCCGAGTTTGGGAACTTCAACCTGTACCACCACTGTAGCTTTATTTCTTATGCTTTTTTCTATTGTTTGTAGACTCTCTGTAGATTATTGCACATACAGGATATTTCTCTCAGTTCATATCTTCAGTTCTCTTTGTTATTCTGTCATTCTTCATATATTGTTGTAATGCATCCTGTCTTGTTTCCTTTTTGAATTCTGAATATTTATCATGGCAGAGATTTTTTTTAGATGCCTACCTATACCATGGCTGATCAGTATTATGGGGGAAATGTCAATCTTTTTATATTAGGTAAGTACTGAAGAGTAATTTTTGTAGGAATAAACCATCTTTTTATTAGCTAATTAATGAAACAAGCCATTTGATGTGGGAAGAAACTATATTTTTGTTAACTAAGGAATGAAACAGTAATTTTTTGTACAAAGAAACTCTATCTTTCTATCAGCAAGGGAATTAAAGGAGTCATTTTATGGAGCCAAAAAAAAAAATTCCTTACTTTGTCAATCTATCATTTTTTTTCAGTGAAGGAATTAAGGATTTTTTTTGTGTAACCTAAAAAATATTCCCTGTCAAAAAAAAAAAAAAAAAAAAAAAAAATATTTCTTTGATCAGTGAAGGTATTAATGACTCAATTTATGTAGCCTGAAAGAACTCCCTCCTGTATCATCAACCTATTCCTTCCCTCTCAGTAGTGGCGTCTGTGTAGTGGTGATAAATGCTTAGTGGATAAATCATGGCCTCTGTATAATAATAAAGGACCCCAATGCTTCCTATCTTTCCCTGTGACCTTGTAAAGCTGTGGGTTTGGGCTCTGCTGTCACTCTATCCACCACCTATCCACCACCTATCCACCTATCCACCACCTATCCACCTATCCATCACCACCACCTATCCACCACCACCATCTATCCACCACCACCACCTATCCACCACCACCACCTATCCATCACCACCACCTATCCACCACTATCACCTATCCACCACCTATCCACCACCACCACCACCTACCATCACCACCACCTATCCACCACCTATCCACCACCACCCTATCACACCACCACCTATCCACTACCACCACCTATCCACTACCACCACCTATCACCACCACCTATCCACCACTATCACACACACCACACCTATCCACCACCACCTATCCACCACCTATCCAACCACCACCTATCCACCTATCACCACCACCACCACCTAATCCACCACCTATCCACCACCACCACCTATCCACCACCACCACCACCACACACCTATCCATCACCACCACCTATCCACCACCACCACCTATCCACACCACCACCTATCCACCACCACACCACCTATCCACCACCACCACCTATCCACCACCCACCACCTATCCACCACCACCACCACCTATCCACCTACCACCACCACCACCTATCCACCACCACCACCTATCCACCACCACCACCTATCCACCACCACCACCTATCCACTACCACCACCTATCCACTACCACCACCTATCCACCTATCCACCACTATCACCACCACCTATCCACCACCTATCCACCACTATCACCACCACCTATCCACCTATCCACCACCACCACCTATCCACCTATCCACCACCACCACCTATCCACCACCACCACCACCACCTATCCATCACCACCACCTATCCACCACCACCACCTATCCATCACCACCACCTATCCACCACCACCACCTATCCACCACCACCACCTATCCACCACCACCACCACCTATCCACCTATCCACCACCACCACCTATCCACCACCACCACCACCACCTATCCACCACCACCACCTATCCACCACCTATCCGCCACCACCTATCCATCACTTATGTATGCACAACACCTACTTTCTCACCTGTTTTCTTGTAGATCTTCCCAACTTTCTGGTGTTTCCATCTGCACTTGATGTAGTTCATTTGAGGTGATGGGAAGCTTGCTAACGACCAGGCCCGGGGTAATCATAATCGCCCCTTGTCTGGTAATGACTCACTATTGTATATTTGAGTCACCATAAGTACATAGTAGAATTCACCCTCACAACGAGTCTGGTTTGGCCGTGAGGTAAAATTTGTGGGTTTTTCTTATATTTAATTCTGTAGTACGATTTCTTATGCTTAATGTTCCTCACTCTCCATGTAAACAACTCGGTAAAGACGCAAGACGGACGACAAATGACTTTTTTATACGTGATCTTGTTTGTGATTAAAATATATTGCCTTGGGATTTTGCGGTTATCTGTATACATTCTCTCTCTCTCTCTCTTCTCCTCCTCTCCTCTCCTTCCTCTCTCCTCTCCTCCTCTCTCTCTCTCTCTTCTCTCTCCTCTCTCTCTCTCTCTCTCTCTCTCTCTCTCTCTCTCTCTCTCCTCTCCTCTCTCTCTGTCTCTCTGTCTCTCTGTCTCTGTCTCTGTCCTGTCTCTGTCTCTGTCTCTGTCTCTGTCTCTGTCTCTCTCTCTCTCTCTCTCTCTCTCTGTCGCTCTCTCTCTCTCTCTCTCTCTCTCTCTCTCTCTCTCTCTCTCTCTCTCTCTCTCTCTCTCTCTCTCTCTCTCTCTCTCTCTCTCTCTCCTCTCTCTCTCTCTCTCTCTCCTCTCTCTCCTCTCTCTCTCTCTCTCTCTCTCAAAAGTTGTTAATGTGTAGGCATGTGTTAAATTTATATTATTTTTCTGATCTTGAATCTTAATCATTGCAAGACTATTCAAGTTTTGTTAATGAATGCTAGTACGTACATCTATATTAATAAGTTTTGTGATAAGTTCCGCTACAAATATTTCAATGCTAATGATATATATGGTTAGACTTAGGCCCTTATTCGTAGTCACATACCCATCATTGTACTACGTGGTCATTGTTCACTTTTAGTCTTGTCCTAATTAAATCAATATGTCATGCCAGCTCTGTTGTGATTGCAATAGGAGTACTGTAGGATTGCTCTAGTACTTGCCATGGCAGCTACAAGATCTCTGTTGTGATTGCAATAGGAGTACTGTATGATTGCTCTAGTACTTTCCATGGCAGCTACAAGATCTCTGTTGTGATTGCAATAGGAGTACTGTATGATTGCTCTAGTACTTTCCATGGCAGCTACAAGATCTCTGTTGTGATTGCAATAGGAGTACTGTATGATTGCTCTAGTACTTTCCATGGCAGCTACAAGATCTCTGTTGTGATTGCAATAGGAGTACTGTAGGATTGCTCTAGTACTTTCCATGGCAGCTACAAGATCTCTGTTGTGATTGCAATAGGAGTACTGTAGGATTGCTCTAGTACTTTTCATGGCAGCTACAAGATCTCTGTTGTGATTGCAATAGGAGTACTGTAGGATTGCTCTAGTACTTTCCATGGCAGCTACAAGAGCTCTGTTGTGATTGCAATAGGAGTACTGTAGGATTGCTCTAGTACTTTCCATGGCAGCTACAAGATCTCTGTTGTGATTGCAATAGGAGTACTGTAGGATTGCTCTAGTACTTTCCATGGCAGCTACAAGATCTCTGTTGTGATTGCAATAGGAGTACTGTATGATTGCTCTAGTACTTTCCATGGCAGCTACAAGATCTCTGTTGTGATTGCAATAGGAGTACTGTATGATTGCTCTAGTACTTTCCATGGCAGCTACAAGATCTCTGTTGTGATTGCAATAGGAGTACTGTAGGATTGCTCTAGTACTTTCCATGGCAGCAACAAGATCAAGTGAATCATTTTGACTGAGTAGAAATGGAACAAAATCATAGCAATTACCACGAGCAATCATGGTATGTGACTACGAATACGAGCATTAAGGCCTATATATATTTTTTTTGTGTGTGAGTTAATTGGAAGGCCTTGATTTGAGCTGCTTTAAGGTTGATGTTTGTTCACCTTTTAGGGCTTGACTATATTAACTATTATTGGTTGGCGGGCTTTTCGTGACCTCTTTTATGGTATGCCCTTGGCCAGTCCTTTGTGATGTAAACAAAAAAATATATAAATCCAATAATTAACGAAACATAATCTCAGGAAGGGTGGTGACATTAATAGAACCCTTAAAAAAACCGCCTATTGAGAATTTATTTATTTATTATTTTTACTTTTTATTTATTTTATTGGAGTATTTAACCTATTTCAGTATTATTTTGGGTATAATCTTAAAAAAAACCGGCCTATTGAGTATTTCTTATTAGTATTTTGTACTTTTTATTTATTTTATTGGAGTATTTAACCTATTTCAGTATTATTTTGGGTATAAGCCTAAAAAAAAACTAGCCTGTCACCCCCTAAAAAAAACTGACCTATCATCTTATTAACAAAACATCACCAAAACACAGCCAATTGACCTCTTCCTTGACCCTTCGACTGTCTGACCTAGCATGACCTCTCTATAGGGTCAAGCCGAACCTCCTCGACCCACAGCGGCGGCGGCGGCGGAAAGGAGAGCGACGCACACGCAAGCATCCGTAAGGCGACCAAACAGAACCTCTTAGCGAAACAGGTACGTAGAAAGGAGGTAATGTCTCTTCGTTATAGGAGTGGTGATGTTGCTGGTGCTACTCCCTGCCTGCCCCACCCCCTACACCCCTCTGCTGGTGGCCTGGGGAGGTGCGAAGGGGGTGAGATGTGTGCTGTCACCTCCATCACCCCAGCCAGGACTCGCGCCTCTTCCTCTTCCAGTCTCAGGTCTTCTGTTCGTAGCGCAAGCAGTGTCTTCACGGATGATGCCTTTCTTTATTAAGTGGCTCGTGTATGTGTGTGTGTCTCTGTGTGTGTGCTTTGTAGTTGTGTGTGTGTGTTTGTATCTGCATGTGTGTCTGCCTATGTGTGTGTGTGTGTGTTTGTATCTGCATGTGTGTCTGCCTGTGTGTGTGTGTGTGTGTTTGTATCTGCATGTGTGTCTGCCTGTGTGTGTGTGTGTGTGTTTGTATCTGCATGTGTGTCTGCCTATGTGTGTGTGTGTGTGTTTGTATCTGCATGTGTGTCTGCCTATGTGTGTGTGTGTGTGCTTTGTAGATTTGTATTTACGTAGTTGTTTTAACTAGTAGTTGTGTTTTACAGGGCCTGAGCTACACTCGTGTGGTCCCGTCTCCGTAGCTACATTTATCCAGTCTATCCTTTGTCTCATCTTGTGTATGTATGTGTGTGTGTTTCTGCATGTGTGTCTGCCTGTGTGTGTGTGTGTGCTTTGTAGATATGTATGTGTATGTGTGTGCTTTGTAGATTTATGTGTGTGTTTGTCTGTATGTGTGTGCTCTGTAGATATTTGTGTGTGTGTGTGTTTTTTGTGCCAGCATGTGTGTGTGTGTGATCTTGTGTTTTTCTTTACTTCTATTTGTATCAGATATGTACTCTCCTTAATGTAGCCTTTTTCACCTGTTAATTAATGCAGCACCTACCTTACCTTACCTGTCAGTTCAAGGTTAGCCATGCACCTTCTAACGCAAGCACTATGTTTCTATCTATGCATGAGAGGGCGACTTACTAGATTGAGTATTGCTGAGATATTTTGCCTGATTAGAAGTATGGAGATATAGATGTATTATAGATTCCTTTGCTCACTCAAGGCTAAACGCTAAGTCAACGTTACGCTTATGTTTTCGGTGCTATTAAAGGTTTGCATTGTTACCAAGAATTACGTAGTGGGTGTAAAATGTTATGTATCTGATGTGTGACCCTAATTTTTTTTTACCGTAGATCACAGTGAAGTCGCCAGTTCTACGTTTCTTTGTTATTTACAGACGTGTGGTGGCGTTAATACTTACATTTGTACATCCATGATTTCAGGACAGTTAGAAGGGGCTATCTGGAAAGTCTGTGTCATTTTGTGTCTTCATCTGTGTCATAGTAGGGCTATAAATGAACAAATGACAAAAATAAAACCGAGTGGCGACCTTGCTATACCTACTACAGTAAAGTCGCCAGCTAGTATTTTAACCCAACAGTTGAGTCGCCACTCTGGGGAATTCAGGGAAATTAGAGGTAAAGTAAAACAAGTCTCTATATATATTAGCTGCGGAAGATGCTTGGATATATAAAAATTCCTCTGCCAACGTGAAAATAAATTCTATTCAAGTTTGAAAGATCTGGCAAGTCTGTGTCCTGTCGCCCGAAAAGCTACTGTTTACTGTCTGTCATCGCGCGAAGAAAAACGTGAGAAGCAAAATGCGCAACAGTTATATTTGCAGCTACAAAGCATAAAACAATGCTGAAACAGGGTAGATTATACAGTCATGATATAAACTACTGTGTAACATCTTCAGTGGCACATAAAAATCAGTAGTGATGCTATAATTCGTAATATTTGGCACCTGGCGACATCACTGCAGGTGGCGACTTGACTGTTATCTACGGTAGCGGTTTGTTTTTTATGTGTTTTTAGTCGTCTCTTTTAAGTGTTTTATATTTTAGGAGTGTGTGTGTGTGTGTGTGTGTGGTGTGTGTGTGTGTGTGTGTGTGTGTGTGTGTGTGTGTGGTTCAAAGTTTATATTAGTCATTCTCTTATAGTACCTGCATAGTATTTTTTGTATTTGCTTTGTAGTTTTCGTGCTATACTAGTCGTATATATGCCTATCAAGGGTCTTATGGTGCTTTTTACTCTATTTGTTATTTGAGTTCTGCAATGGATTTATAACTTCCCATCATAATACATATTTTTTACGATTATTTTCATCGTATTTTTTTCTTAGTAATAGATTTTTTTTTCCTTTTTGTAGAACCAACTAATCTAGTGGTACTTTTTCGCCCTTTTTCATCATTTCTGTAGCAGTATTTTATGTGTGTTGCATTAGTAGTACAAGTTGAAGTTCCTAAACTCGGCAACCTCGGGACCAGCGCCGAGCCAAGTAATGGAATTTTCCGACTTTTAGAACGTAGATATATTAAGGGGAAAAAAAGCATGAAAATCACATGAAAAAAATCACAGGACAAAATAACAGTGTACAGAACTCTACAGTCACAACACCACTGAACAATAACAACAAACAAATCGGCGGGAGAAACCCAGCGGCCTAGTGTGGTGGCACCCAGCGGCCGACCCGGCAACTACGCGCCGGGTTTTGGGTGTTCTGCCGTGTTTTGGAAAATCCGGAACCGTAGCAGAGTTTTGGGTGTTGCCGAGTTTGGGAACTTCAACCTGTATATAGTTTATTGTTCTAATACTGACTTTAATATTCTTGTAATGTTAGTATTTTTGTATTTTTGTACTTTTTTACTTGTAGTCTATTGCTTTACTGTATTTTTTCTTTTAAGTTTCCATTTTATACATACATCCTCAGGGCTTTGTATATTTTTAAACTGCCAATAAGTACTCATCAAACTGCCACTAAGTACTCATTAAACTGCCACTAAGTACTCATTAAACTGCCAATAAGTACTCATCAAACTACCAATAAGTACTCATCAACATCTTTTATTTCAGTGCAAGAATGAAGTTTTTGATAATCCACTTCATGCATTTTGCTTTTCAATTTGTCACTAAGTAATTTTTTAATCCCTAAGTCATGATAAAATTGACCTGTCTTTATTCCTGTGCCAGAATAATTTTTTTGAAGTCTCTAAATGCATTCTAGTTTTCAATATATAAGTCACTAAGTAATTTTTTAATCCCTATAACACTAAAAAATAAACCTGTACATATATATATACATTTACAAGAACTTTTTACTTTTTACATACAGACAGACGGACAACTTTTTAGTGATGTAATAAGCTTGTTTGTTTGTCTTACTTTCCACATTCTGTAGTTACCAGTACCGTCAATAACACTATACACTGCACTAAAATCGCCAGGTGAATTTTACAGGTGAATATTACAAGTTTTAGCATCACTACAGCCTTGTATGTGCCACTGAAGACATGTAGTACATAATATAAACTACTGTACATGCCTCTTCAGTGACACATACAAGTCTGTAGTGATGCATAAATTCGTAATATATGACACCTGGCGACATTAGTGCAGTGGCGACTATAGTGTTATTGACTCTAGCCTGTGTTACCTTTGTTTGACCTGCATGTGGATTGTGCATGCTTCCCTTGTACTACCTGTGCTTGTATGTACCTGTGTGTGTGTGCTGTAGTTACTGTAGTAGTGCGCCCTTGTAGTAGTGTGCTGTAGCCTTGCCAGCTCCCTGTAGATATGCCTTTTTATAATATATATTTCCATCACACTCTATTGTAGTTTGTTGTTAGTTTTAAGTCTGCCATTTTGACATAACTATAAGGTGAGTAATTCCTTCAATATTTACTGTTTTTCTTCTCTCTTATATCTTTTCTTATTATTGTCTTATCTCTCATTATCATTTCTATATGTCGATTATCTCTTTATTTTCTATATGTCTTATTATCTCTCTTATCATCTTTTCTTATTATTGTCTCTTATTATCTCTCTTATCATCTTTTATTATTATTATCTCTTATTATCTCTCATTATCATCTTTTCTTATTATTGTCTCTTATTATCTCTCTTATCATCTTTTCTTATTATTGTCTCTTATTATCTCTCATTATCATCTTTTCTTATTATTAGTGTCTCTTATTATCTCTCTTATCATCTTTTATTATTATTGTCTCTTATTATCTCTCTTATCATCTTTTCTTATTATTGTCTCTTATTATCTCTCTTATCATCTTTTATTATTATTATCTCTTATTATCTCTCTTATCATCTTTTATTATTATTATCTCTTATTATCTCTCTTATCATCTTTTCTTATTATTGTCTCTTATTATCTCTCTTATCATCTTTTATTATTATTATCTCTTATTATCTCTCATTATTATCTTTTCTTATTATGTCTTATTATTTTTAATCTTTTCTTATTATGTCTCTATTATCTCTCTTATCATCTTTTATTATTATGTCTCTTATTATCTTCTTATCTCTTTATTATTATGTCTCTTATTATCTCTCTTATCATCTTTTCTTATATTGTCTTATTATCTCTCTTATCATCTTTTCTTATTATTGTCTCTTATTATCTCTCATTATCATCTTTTATTATTATTATTGTCTCTTATTATCTCTCTTATCATCTTTTCTTATTATTATCTCTTATTATCTCTCTTATCATCTTTTATTATTATTGTCTCTTATTATCTCTCATTATCATCTTTTCTTATTATTGTCTCTTATTATCTCTCTTATCATCTTTTATTATTATTGTCTCTTATTATCTCTCTTATCATCTTTTCTTATTATTATCTCTTATTATCTCTCTTATCATCTTTTCTTATTATTGTCTTATTATCTCTCTTATCATCTTTTCTTATTAGTATCTCTTATTATCTCTCTTATCATCTTTTATTATTATTGTCTCTTATTATCTCTCATTATCATATTTTATTATTATTATCTCTTATTATCTCTCTTATCATCTTTTCTTATTATTATCTCTTATTATCTCTCTTATCATCTTTTCTTATTATTATCTCTTATTATCTCTCATTATTATCTTGTATTATTATTATCTCTTATTATCTCTCTTATCATCTTTTCTTATTATTATCTCTTATTATCTCTTATTATCATCTTTTTCGAATGATCTAAATTTTTTTTTTTTTTTTTATCTCATATTAACATTTATTATTATTATTATTATTATTATCTTATTATCATCTTTCTTACTCGAACTATTACCTTAAATGTACACTGTTTCTGCTCTTATATTAAATCCATTTCTATACATGCATTGATTTGATGATGAACTACTATGATACTATGATATAATGTGTACTTGGGAGGACAAAACTATTATCCTAGCTATGGTATTCTCTCTCTCTAGGAATATTTAGGTTACTCCTCTTAAAATATTCTTAGCCATGGTATTCTTACGCTTAAAGAATCTATAAACAGGTGGTGGTTTTTATCTGCTATTATACATATAGGTGTACAGCAGTATAGCCTATAGGTGACATAGTATTATATTATGTGTTAGGAGACATAACTATGATCCTAGCAATGGTATTCTTAAGCTTTAGGAGTCTAGAAAGTTTTAAACAGGTGGTGGTTTTATCTCTCGCATAAAAAAAGCTTTTGGGAAATCGCCCCATTAAATCTATTTCTGTTTCTGCATTGATTATGTGACATACTATTATATATGTGCTGGGGAGACAAAAAGTTATCCTAGCAATGGTATTAGCTCTTACTTTAGGTATATATAAAATGGTGATGGTATGATCTCTCTCTCGCATATACAAGCTTGGGGAAACGCAATGACGCAATAAGACGAAACTATTTATTATTTTGGGATGATTTTCGGAATGATCATGAAACTTACGCTTGAACGGAATGTCTTGCGATTTATCCTCCTACGCAACTACCATGGTCTTCTCCTCCTCCTCAGTGGTGTAATTCTGTGATTAATAACATAATTGCTGGCTTGTAATTTAGTAGATATAGTAATTGCCTCCTCTTCCTCTTTTTCTTCCTCCTCTTCCTCTTTTTCTTCCTCCTCTTCATCTACCTCCTCCTCTTCCTCCTCACACTCCATCATGTATCTGTGACGGAAATAATTTTGTTGATTTTTTTTGGCCGCTAAAAATTTATCGGAACTGTTGACCAGTTAGTGTTTGACATTTTACTGCTTAACTAGTAGTCTTAGAGGAGGAATGCATAGAAGCATAGTTGTTGGTCTTGACAAGTTATATCATAAACAGTAATCAGTATTCCATTAAATTGTATACTTTCTGAGAATATTTATGTTTTTTGAAAAGTCACAATTTTTTTTTATTCGCGATTACTTTAGTTCCAAATTATTTTTCTACAGCTCAAAAGAAAGGTCTTTACATACTGTATCTTTATTATTCATGCCAATTTTTACATGCGCCTCATAGTTTTTTAGTTATTTAAAAAAAACTAGTAAAACATGATTTTTTGCTAAAATGCCAAGGGGTTCCCCTGCTAAATGCCAAGGAGATATTAAAATTTTCAAGAAAATTTTAATATCTCAGATTCTCAGAAAAAATTGTTTATCATAGTTATGGAGAATGCTGAACACGAATCTGGAGTCAGTTTTCTGATTGCTACAAATACAAACCCTGTGTTCCCTACCTAGCCTTGTATCCTCCTCCTCCTCCTCATGTAGTTTAATAGTAGTAGTAGTAACCTCGTTATAAACCAATGGGTCTCCTGGTAGCCTGTATTCTGTTATTCCTATCTTCTTCCTATGTAGTATTCCTAATTCCTATGTATTCCTAATTCCTATGTAGTATTCCTAATTCCTATGTAGTATTCCTAATTCCTATGTAGTATTCCTAATTCCTATGTAGTATTCCTAATTCCTATGTAGTATTCCTAATTCCTATGTAGTATTCCTAATTCCTATGTATTCCTAATTCCTATGTAGTATTCCTAATTCCTATGTAGTATTCCTAATTCCTATGTAGTATTCCTAATTCCTATGTAGTATTCCTAATTCCTATGTATTCCTAATTCCTATGTAGTATTCCTAATTCCTATGTAGTATTCCTAATTCCTATGTAGTATTCCTAATTCCTATGTATTTCTTCTATTCCTTGTACTATTCCTTGCCGATGTGTTTTCCGGCTATGGAACAACTTGGTGCTGTCCGGTACACTTCTGCAGCTTGCCTAAACCGTTCCTATGGTAGATTTTTGCATGTGTGCCTTTCCTACTAGGCATCAATGTGGCAAAGACAAACAAACAAAACAAACAAGACAAACAAACAAACAAACACAGACCAAGATATTTTATTAATTTCCTTGCTCCGGGAAAAGACAAAAACATAGACCAAGATTTAATTGATTTCCACTCTCCTGAAAAAGACAAAACCAACTTGCACCACAGATTTACTTTGGAAGATTCCCGTATATGATCTATTTCTTTCTTGCGCTAGATGATGGAAGTCACAGTGTACAACCTCACATACAACACAGAACATACGTCACACAACACAACACAGACATTATGTACACCCCCAACACACAACACACACACACCACAGACTTACCCTTGGTTTCCTTCCGACCAACCTATTATTACCGGACTGGATCCATCAGAGCTCCCTTGTGTAGCTTGTGACGGAAGGTTGGCTACACCCACATACACCACAACACTACTACACACACACACCACACATACCAGTACCCCAACCCCCCAACACACCCCACACACACGGACTGTACAGCCTGCTTCCTTCTCACCAACTATATCTACGGCTGGACCATCAGGCTCCCTTGGTGGTACACGCTGTACGAGAGGACTACAACCCCCAACACCACCCCCAACACCACTACTACCAGGACCAGGACGTCGAAGCCCCCTCCTTCCCCAACACTGTCTCGGGGACTCATCAGTGGCTCTAGGACCTCCAACCACCCCCAACATCACCCCCAACACCACTACTACTACTACCCCAACACCACCCCCACCATCACTACTACCAGGACGCCGAAGCCCCTCCTTCCCCAACACTGTCTCGGGGTCTCATCAGTGGCTCTAGGACCTCCAACCACCCCCAACATCACCCCCACCACCACTACTACCCCCAACATTTCCGCAAACAATTCCTAGCGTGTTATAATGTGTGGACTCTTTCGTCAAGTCTCAAGAAGTTTTACTGTGCCTCAATGACGACGACTACTACTACTACTACTACTACTACTACTACTACTACAGTACTACTACTACTACTACTACTACTACTACTACTACTACTACTACTACTACTACTACTACTACTGCTGCTGCTGCTGCTGCTACTGTGTGTGTGTGTGTGTGTGTGTGTGTGTGTGTGTGTGTGTCCCTAGTCTTGATCACGTGCTGGACTCGTAATCACCTGCCGTTACCCTCCCAGAAAGAACTGAAGAGTTCTTACACAGACTGATTTTTGGGTAAGGCTGGGACCTCACACGCCCCTTACTCGAGGGGGACAGTTATCGTCTGATTGTCTGCGGATATCCCTAGAACAGGACTTGAGCAAGATGATATGCTTTTCTTCAGTGCATTATTATTATTATTATTATTATTATTATTAGTAGTAGTAGTAGTAGTAGTAGTAGTAGTAGTAGTAGTAGTGCTGGTATATATAATGACCTGTGAAGAAATATGAACAGGAAGGATACAATGAAATACAAGAGACGTCATGATACAATTGATACATCTGAAAAAAATAAAATGCAACTATACAATGGCATGAACGAGAAGTGAAAAGAGACATGATGATTTATATGAAAATAATGAAGAAAAAAAAAGCTTCTCCAATATATACAATTGAATGAAAGGGAAGAGAAAAATAGACATGATTTATATGAAAAGAAAAGAAAAGAGATGATTTATATGAAAAAAGAAGAAAAGATGATTTATATGAGAAAAAAAGACATGATTTATATGAAAAAAAACCAATTTATATGAAAAAAGAAAAAAAAAAAACATGATTTATATGAAAAAAAGACAATTCATATATATAAAAAAAAACTTGATTTATATGAAAAAAAAAAAAGAGACATGCTTTATATGAAAAAAAGACAATTTTGTATAAAAAAAAGAAAAAAAAAGAAACATGATTTATATGAAAAGAAATGAAAAGAATGATTGCTATGAAAAAAAGTAAGAGATGATTGACATGAAAACAATGAAAGAAAAAAAACCTTCTCCAATCTATATCCTTTAAGTGGAGGAAGACAGTGTTAAGGGAAGGAAGAGGAAGAGGAAGAGGAAGACATGAATGAGGAAGAAATACATGATAATATATGACCTCTTGATATGACCTCTTGACCTGACCTCTGTTTGACCCTTGACCTCATCTTCCTCGCCCACAGTTACCATGATACATCTATTGTCTTCAGCCAAACTGTGATATAAGCCAAGACACAGAGGACTGAGTATAGTCCTCTGTGGCCAAGAGTATATATATATAGGACCTAACCTATATATATACCAAGGATATATACTATAGCATGAGTATATATAACCTGGACCAAAAGTATACATGAGGCGCTGATTTCAGAAAGTTGATAAGCGCCAAAAAAAAAAACTCAGAAAATTTTACCCCTTGATTTACCCCTTATTTCATTATTTTACCCCTTATTTACCCCTTATTCCCATATTTTACCCCTTATTTACCCCTTGTTCCATTATTTTACCCCTTATTTACCCCTTATTCCATTATTTTACCCCTTATTCCATTATTTTACCCCTTATTTACCCCTTATTCCCTTATTTTACCCCTTATTTACCCCTTATTCCCTTATTTTACCCCTTATTCCCTTATTTTACCCCTTATTTACCCCTTATTCCCTTATTTTACCCCTTATTTACCCCTTATTCCCTTATTTTACCCCTTATTTACCCCTTATTCCCTTATTTTTATTACCCTTATTTACCCTTATTCCCTTATTTACCCTCTTATCTTTTTTATTCCCTTATTTTACCCTTATTTTATACCCTTATTCCCTATTCTATTTTACCCCTTATTTACCTTTTCCCATTATTTTACCCCTTATTTACCCCTTATTCCCATATTTTACCCCTTATTTACCCCTTGTTCCATTATTTTACCCCTTATTTACCCCTTATTCCCTTATACCTATTTACCCCTTATCTTATTACCCTTATTTACCCTTATCCCTTATTTACCCATATTTACCCTTATTCCTTTTTACCCCTTATTTACCCTTATTCCTATTTACCCTTATTTACCCCTTATTCCCTTATTTTACCCCTTATTTACCCTTATTCCCTATTTTACCCCTTATTTCCTTATTACCCCTTATTCCCTTATTTTACCCCTTATTCCATTCTTATTTTACCCCTTATTTACCCTTATTTTACCCTTATTCCTTATTTACCCCTTATTTACCCCTATTCTATTTTACCCCTTATTTACCCCTTATTCCATTATTTTACCCCTTATTTACCCCTTATTCCCTTATTTTACCCCTTATTTACCCCTTATTCCATTATTTTACCCCTTATTTACCCCTTATTCCCTTATTTTACCCCTTATTCCCTTATTTTACCCCTTATTTACCCCTTATTCCCTTATTTTACCCCTTATTCCATTATTTTACCCCTTATTTACCCCTTATTCCCTTATTTTACCCCTTATTCCATTATTTTACCCCTTATTTACCCCTTATTCCCTTATTTTACCCCTTATTCCCTTATTTTACCCCTTATTTACCCCTTATTCCCTTATTTTACCCCTTACCATCAAAAGATAGGACATTTTGAACATTGAAACATTTTGAAGCCATTTTCTTAGTTAATTAATGGCGCTTATTGACTCTGAAATAAACGCCTCGTATATATGTATTATTCTATAGGACCAAGCGTTTATACATAGGACCGGATACCACTTGTGTTATATACGTAATACTTTTATACTGATGTTTTATACGAAGGGTTGTGTGTTGTAATCCGCTGTGGTTGTGTCTATGTATGGTTGTATAGTAGTGTTATGGTTGTATTTTAAGGTTGTAGTAATTTTATAGGGGTGTGTGTGTGTGTGTATGTGTGATGTGTGTGTGTGTGTGTGAACTGTTGGTGCCCATAAATAAAGCCTTTTTTTGTAGAGCTGTTTTTATTTCATGATTATTATTGTTATTATTGTTATTATTATTATTATTATTGTTATTATTTTTTTTTTTTTCAATCTGGAATTTTTTGTCCAAACCCCATTTTTTTCTTTGAGTTTTTCTTTTTTTCTTTATTTTCCTGTATTTTTTTTCCTCTTCCTCTTATTTTCTTTTATAATTCTCTTTCTCTTTTTATATTTTATTTTATCTTCTTTCTCCTCCTATTACTTTTATTTTTTCATTATTTTAGTAGTTTTAATCCCTTATTTACCCCTTATTTACCCCTTATTCCATTAGTTTACCCCTTATTTATCCCTTATTCCCTTATTTTACCCCTTATTTACCCCTTATTCCCTTATTTTACCCCTTAGTTTTCCATTATTACCTTATTTTACCCCCTTATTTACCCCTAATTCCCTTATTTTACCCCTTATTTACCCTTATTCCCTTATTATACCCCTTATTTATCCCTTATTTACTCCCTTATTTATTTACCCCTTATATTACCACTTATTATAATCCCTTATTTATATTTATTTACCCAAACCTATTATTTTATTTATCCCAATTACCACATTATTTTTTCTCCCCCCAACGTAAACAGGAAGAGTGGGAAGGAGGAGAATTAGGAGGAGGAGGAGGGAAGAGGGAGGGAGGAATAGAGATACAAATGGAGGAGGAAGGACCGAAGGAGGAGGAGGAACAACTATTCCCCAAAATGATCATTCCGAAAATAGTGATTCAACAGGTAATAAAAAATAAAAAAATCGAAAAATGAAAGAAATGAAAGAAAAAAAAATGGGGGGTGGGGGGATTTTTTTTTTTTTTTTTTTTGTTTTGGTTTTGGAGAGAGAGAGAGAGAGAGAGAGAGAGAGAGAGGTAATATTATCATCATTATTGTTGTTATTATTATTTTCATCATTGTTATTATCGTCATGTGAAGGTAAGTCTGGTACAATGAAAGTATAATGACATAGTATACAGGAAATAATAGCTTCTTATTAGACTATAAATAATATGTGTACCAAACTGGAAGCACCATTTTAACTACGCTCAAATAAGGCGCTACAAATAGAACTACTTATAATTGGTGGCAGCGGTGGGATACTAGGGGGGAAAATACAAGAAAAGAATGGAAGAATAAGATCAGTAAGGCAAATTAAAAGTCAATATGAATAAAGACGACTTACTAAATACTGAAAAGGTAAATATAATGAAAATAAAAATATAATGAAAATAAAAATATAATGAAAATAAAAATATAATGAAAATAAAAATATAGGTAATGAAAATAAAAATATAGGTAATGAAAATAAAAATATAATGCAAATGAAAATATAATGAAAATAAAAATATAACGAAGATAAAAATATAATGAAAATAAAAATATAATGAAAATAAAAATATAATGAAAATAAAAATATAGGTAATGAAAATAAAAATATAATGCAAATGAAAATATAATGAAAATAAAAATAAATGAAAATGAAAATATAATGAAAATAAAAATAAATAGAAAAATATGACCCCCAAAATAAGTAGCAAAATAAAAGGAAAGCAAATGAAATAATAGGAATAAGTGAATGCATAGGAAACTAAACAGATAGATAAATAGATAGATAGATGGATAGATAGATAGATGGATAGATAAATAGATAGATAGATAGATAGATGGATAGATAAATAGAGCAAATAGATAAATATATGACCCATAATTTAAAGACCAAGAGAAACCACTCCCTACCCCCTACCCATTGACCCCCTACCCATTGACCCCCTACCCATCAACAACCCCCACACCCCCACTACTCCCTTCCTCTCCCCACTCCCTCACCCCCTTACCAATCTCCCCCTATTTAAAACCCCAACCCCCTACCCACTACCCCCTCCCTCCTCTATCCCCCCACACCCCAATCACCCCCCCCAATCCCCACTACTCCCCCTCCCCCAACCACCATTCCCATTTCAACCCCCACTACTGTCCCCTCCACCTCCCCATCCCCCCCCTCCACCACCCATCATCCCCCACTACCCCTCCCCCTCCTCTCCCCCGCCAATCTAGGAGTCTCTGGGGCCATGGTGTTTGTAAGACGAGTTTGAAACATGTTTTTTTTTAAGGGGGGATGAGAGGGAAAGAACGGGATTGTGGTGGTGGAGTCAAGGACGGAAGGTCATGTGGAGAGAGAGAGAGAGAGAGAGAGAGAGAGAGAGAGAGAGAGAGAGAGAGAGAGAGAGAGAAGAGAGAGAAGGAAAGTAGGAAGAGAGATGGAAGGAAGGAGAGAGGAATACCATAAGGAAAGGAGGAAGAGAGAGAGAGAGAGAGAGAGAGAGAGAGAGAGAGAGAGAGGGGCGTACATGTAAGAGCTGTTATCTATATAGGAAGGATAGGAAATGACATATAGCAAAGGTAAACAAACATAGCAATGAGTCAATAGAACTATGAAGAACACACACATCATAACTAAGTGTTCTCAATAGGATATAATTACTTGACATAGAACTTAAATAGAAAAAGTAAAAGTTCGTATAGTAAGACTTTTTACCCACCTTTTAGGGCAAATTATATAGTTCATTATAAAAAAAAAGTTAGTTTAGTATAGTACCAGTATCGTAATAAAACTTTAGGGCAGAAAAAAGGCCAAAATAAGGTTCATTGATATACTTTAGGGCAGAAAAAAGGCCAAAATAAGGTTCATTAATATACTTTAGGGCAGAAAAAAGGCCAAAATAAGGTTCATTAATATACTTCAGGGCAGAAAAAGGCCAAAATAAGGTTCGTTAATATACTTCAGGGCAGAAAAAGGGCCAAAATAAGGTTCATTAATATACTTCAGGGCAGAAAAAGGGCCAAAATAAGGTTCATTAATATACTTCAGGGCAGAAAAAGGGCCAAAATAAGGTTCATTGATATACTTTAGGGCAGAAAAAAGGCCAAAATAAGGTTCATTAATATACTTCAGGGCAGAAAAAGGGCCAAAATAAGGTTCATTAATATACTTTAGGGCAGAAAAAAGGCCAAAATAAGGTTCATTGATATACTTTAGGGCAGAAAAAAGGCCAAAATAAGGTTCATTAATATACTTTAGGGCAGAAAAAGGCCAAAATAAGGTTCATTAATATACTTTAGGGCAGAAAAAAGGCCCAAAATAAGGTTCATTAATATACTTCAGGGCAGAAAAAGGCCAAAATAAGGTTCGTTAATATACTTCAGGCAGAAAAAGGGCCAAAATAAGGTTCATTAATATACTTCAGGGCAGAAAAAGGGCCAAAATAAGGTTCATTAATATACTTCAGGGCAGAAAAAGGGCCAAAATAAGGTTCATTGATATACTTTAGGGCAGAAAAAAGGCCAAAATAAGGTTCATTAATATACTTCAGGGCAGAAAAAGGGCCAAAATAAGGTTCATTAATATACTTTAGGGCAGAAAAAGGGCCAAAATAAGGTTCATTGATATACTTTAGGGCAGAAAAAAGGCCAAAATAAGGTTCATTAATATACTTTAGGGCAGAAAAAAGGCCAAAATAAGGTTCATTAATATACTTTAGGGCAGAAAAAAGGCCAAAATAAGGTTCATTAATATACTTCAGGGCAGAAAAAGGCCAAAATAAGGTTCGTTAATATACTTCAGGGCAGAAAAAGGGCCAAAATAAGGTTCATTAATATACTTCAGGGCAGAAAAAGGGCCAAAATAAGGTTCATTAATATACCTTAGGTCAGAAAAA
The DNA here is from genome assembly GCA_016584305.1 of Chionoecetes opilio. NCBI lineage: Eukaryota > Metazoa > Arthropoda > Malacostraca > Decapoda > Majidae > Chionoecetes > Chionoecetes opilio. The sequence continues at coordinate 134,065 of JACEEZ010017899.1, forward strand.
GGCCAAAATAAGGTTCATTAATATACTTTAGTGCAAAAAAAAGGCCAAAATAAGGTTCATTAATATACCTTAGGGCAGAAAAAAGGCCAAAATAAGGTTCATTAATATACTTTAGGTCAGAAAAAAGGCCAAAATAAGGTTCATTAATATACTTTGGGGCAAAAAAAAGGCCAAAATAAGGTTCATTAATATACTTTAGGTCAGAAAAAAGGCCAAATAAGGTTCATTAATATACTTTAGGGCAAAAAAAGGCCAAAATAAGGTTCATTAATATACCTTAGGGCAGAAAAAAGGCCAAAATAAGGTTCATTAATATACTTCAGGGCAGAAAAAAGGCCAAAATAAGGTTCATTAATATACTTTAGGTCAGAAAAAAGGCCAAAATAAGGTTCATTAATATACTTTGGGGCAGAAAAAAGGCCAAAAAGGTTCATTAATATACTTAAGGGCAGAAAAAAGGCCAAAATAAGGTTCATTAATATACTTTAGGGCAGAAAAAAGGCCAAAATAAGGTTCATTGATATACTTTAGGGCAGAAAAAAGGCCAAAATAAGGTTCATTGATATACTTTAGGCAGAAAAAAGGCCAAAATAAGGTTCATTAATATACTTTAGGTCAGAAAAAAGGCCAAAATAAGGTTCATTAATATACTTCAGGGCAGAAAAAGGCCAAAATAAGGTTCGTTAATATACTTCAGGGCAGAAAAAGGGCCAAAATAAGGTTCATTAATATACTTCAGGGCAGAAAAAGGGCCAAAATAAGGTTCATTAATATACCTTAGGTCAGAAAAAGGCCAAAATAAGGTTCATTAATATACTTTAGGGCAAAAAAAAGGCCAAAATAAGGTTCATTAATATACCTTAGGGCAGAAAAAAGGCCAAAATAAGGTTCATTAATATACTTTAGGTCAGAAAAAAGGCCAAAATAAGGTTCATTAATATACTTTGGGGCAAAAAAAAGGCCAAAATAAGGTTCATTAATATACTTTAGGTCAGAAAAAAGGCCAAAATAAGGTTCATTAATATACTTTAGGGCAAAAAAAAGGCCAAAATAAGGTTCATTAATATACCTTAGGGCAGAAAAAAGGCCAAAATAAGGTTCATTAATATACTTCAGGGCAGAAAAAAGGCCAAAATAAGGTTCATTAATATACTTTAGGTCAGAAAAAAGGCCAAAATAAGGTTCATTAATATACTTTGGGGCAGAAAAAAGGCCAAAAAAGGTTCATTAATATACTTAAGGGCAGAAAAAAGGCCAAAATAAGGTTCATTAATATACTTTAGGGCAGAAAAAAGGCCAAAATAAGGTTCATTGATATACTTTAGGGCAGAAAAAAGGCCAAAATAAGGTTCATTGATATACTTTAGGGCAGAAAAAAGGCCAAAATAAGGTTCATTAATATACTTTAGGGCAGAAAAAAGGCCAAAATAAGGTTCATTAATATACTTTAGGGCAGAAAAAAGGCCAAAATAAGGTTCATTGATATACTTTAGGGCAGAAAAAAGGCCAAAATAAGGTTCATTGATATACCTTAGGGCAGAAAAAAGGCCAAAATAAGGTTCATTGATATACTTTGGGCAGAAAAAAGGCCAAATAAGGTTCATTAATATACTTTAGGGCAGAAAAAAGGCCAATATAAGGTTCATTGATATACTTTAGGGCAGAAAAAGGCCAAAATAAGGTTCATTGATATACTTTAGGGCAGAAAAAAGGCCAAAATAAGGTTCATTGATATACTTTAGGGCAGAAAAAAGGCCAAAATAAGGTTCATTGATATACTTTAGGGCAGAAAAAAGGCCAAAATAAGGTTCATTGATATACTTTAGGGCAGAAAAAAGGCCAAAATAAGGTTAATTAATGTACTTAAGGGCAGAAAAGGGCCAAAATAAGGTTCATTAATGTACTTTAGGTCAGAAAAAAGGCCAAAATAAGGTTCATTGTTATACTTTAGGGCAGAAAAAAGGCCAAAATAAGGTTCATTAATATACTTTAGGGCAGAAAAAAGGCCAAAATAAGGTTCATTATTATACTTTAGGGCAGAAAAAAGGCCAAAATAAGGTTCATTAATATACTTTAGGGCAGAAAAAAGGCCAAAATAAGGTTCATTAATATAGTACCAGTATCATAATAAAACTTTAGGGCAGAAAAAAGGCCAGAAAAGGGGTTCACTTGATAATTTAATACAGTATCAATATCATACAGACTTTTTAGGGCAGAAAAAAGGCCAAAAAAAAAAAGTTCACTTGATAATTTAATAACGTATCAATATCACAATCAGATTTACGGGTAGAAAAAATGGAAAAAAAAACCCAGGCTCACTTGTAATTTAATAAAGTAAAACCAGGCACACTTGTAATTTAATAAAGTAAAACCAGGCACACTTGTAATTTAATAACGTAAAACCAGGCTCACTTATAATTTAATAAAGTAACAGTCCCACAAAGCTAATAGAGAGACATCCATGATTTATGAAAGCAATAAATCTTAATAATACTCCTGCCCTCATCTCATGGCGTGACCTGCTTGGGGGGGTGTAAGTGTGACCTGGTAGTCGTGAGGTGGTGAGGGGGGAGGGTAGGGGGTCACTCCTGTACTGGGTGTTGACCTGATGTGCACTGGGGTCATGGCAGCACTGTGGGGGAATCATGTTTAGTACTGGAATGGTAATGGGAGTGATAGTAGGATTTGAGTAGCATAATGTTGTTGTTATGATGGTAATTTACTGATACAAATAATGGTAATGGAAAAAATGATCATTATATACTATTTAAAGTACATAAAAGAAATGAAAAGTACACTAAGTCAAGAAAAATACAATAAAAAGTACAATAAGTCAAGAAAAATACAATAAAAAGTACAATAAGTCATGAAAAATACAATAAAAAGTACCATAAGTCATGAAAAATACAATAAAAAGTACAATAAGTCATGAAAAATACAATAAAAAGTACCATAAGTCATGAAAAATACAATAAAAAGTACAATAAGTCATGAAAAATACAATAAAAAGTACCATAAGTCATGAAAAATACAATAAAAGTACAATAAGTCATGAAAAATACAATAAAAAGTACAATAAGTCATGAAAAATACAATAAAAAGTACAATAAGTCATGAAAAATACAATAAAAAGTACAATAAGTCATGAAAAATACAATAAAAAGTACAATAAGTCATGAAAAATACAATAAAAAGTACAATAAGTCATGAAAAATACAATAAAAAGTACCATAAGTCAAGAAAAATACAATAAAAAGTACCATAAGTCAAGAAAAATACAATAAAAAGTACCATAAGTCAAGAAAAATACAATAAGTCAAGAAAAATACAATAAAAAGTACGATAAGTCATGAAAAATACAATAAAAAGTACATTAAGTCAAGAAAAATACAATAAAAAGTACAATAAGTCAAGAAAAATACAATAAAAAGTACAATAAGTCAAGAAAAATACAATAAAAAGTACAATAAGTCAAGAAAAATACAATAAAAAGTACAAGTCATGAAAAATACAATAAAAAGTACAATAAGTCAAGAAAAATACAATAAAAAGTACAATAAGTCAAGAAAAATACAATAAAAAGTACAATAAGTCAAGAAAAATACAATAAAAAGTACAATAAGTCAAGAAAAATACAATAAAAAGTACAATAAGTCATGAAAAATACAATAAAAAGTACCATAAGTCAAGAAAAATACAATAAAAAGTACAATAAGTCATGAAAAATACAATAAAAAGTACAATAAGTCAAGAAAAATACAATAAAAAGTACCATAAGTCAAGAAAAATACAATAAAAAGTACAATAAGTCATGAAAAATACAATAAAAAGTACCATAAGTCATGAAAAATACAATAAAAAGTACCATAAGTCATGAAAAATACAATACAAAGTACAATAAGTCAAGAAAAATACAATAAAAAGTACCATAAGTCATGAAAAATACAATAAAAAGTACAATAAGTCAAGAAAAATACAATAAAAAGTACCATAAGTCATGAAAAATACAATAAAAAGTACCATAAGTCATGAAAAATACAATACAAAGTACCATAAGTCATGAAAAATACAATAAAAAGTACAATAAGTCAAGAAAAATACAATAAAAAGTACAATAAGTCATGAAAAATACAATAAAAAGTACAATAAGTCAAGAAAAATACAATAAAAAGTACAATAAGTCAAGAAAAATACAATAAAAAGTACAATAAGTCATGAAAAATACAATAAAAAGTACCATAAGTCAAGAAAAATACAATAAAAAGTACAATAAGTCAAGAAAAATACAATAAAAAGTACCATAAGTCAAGAAAAATACAATAAAAAGTACCATAAGTCAAGAAAAATACAATAAAAAGTACCATAAGTCAAGAAAAATACAATAAAAAGTACCATAAGTCATGAAAAATACAATAAAAAGTACAAGTCATGAAAAATACAATAAAAAGTACAATAAGTCATGAAAAATACAATAAAAAGTACAATAAGTCAAGAAAAATACAATAAAAAGTACCATAAGTCATGAAAAATACAATAAAAAGTACCATAAGTCATGAAAAATACAATAAAAAGTACAATAAGTCATGAAAAATACAATAAAAAGTACAATAAGTCAAGAAAAATACAATAAAAAGTACAATAAGTCATGAAAAATACAATAAAAAGTACAATAAGTCAAGAAAAATACAATAAAAAGTACCATAAGTCATGAAAAATACAATAAAAAGTACCATAAGTCATGAAAAATACAATAAAAAGTACAATAAGTCAAGAAAAATACAATAAAAAGTACCATAAGTCATGAAAAATACAATAAAAAGTACCATAAGTCAAGAAAAATACAATAAAAAGTACAATAAGTCATGAAAAATACAATAAAAAGTACAATAAGTCAAGAAAAATACAATAAAAAGTACCATAAGTCATGAAAAATACAATAAAAAGTACCATAAGTCATGAAAAATACAATAAAAAGTACAATAAGTCATGAAAAATACAATAAAAAGTACAATAAGTCAAGAAAAATACAATAAAAAGTACCATAAGTCATGAAAAATACAATAAAAAGTACCATAAGTCATGAAAAATACAATAAAAAGTACAATAAGTCAAGAAAAATACAATAAAAAGTACCATAAGTCATGAAAAATACAATAAAAAGTACCATAAGTCATGAAAAATACAATAAAAAGTACAATAAGTCAAGAAAAATACAATAAAAAGTACCATAAGTCATGAAAAATACAATAAAAAGTACAATAAGTCAAGAAAAATACAATAAAAAGTACATAAGAATTAAAATAGAAGAAAAAAAGAAGCTACAAGAGGCCATGAGACAACACGTAGTAGTGCCTGTAAATAAAAAAAATAATGATCATAATCGGAATAATAATGATAATAATGAGATTAATATGATAATAATGATGATAATAGTAATGATAATGATGATAATAATGACATAATGACAGGGTGAGAATAAGAAGACAGATAGGAGGCAGAATAACAGGAAACAGGAATAATAATAATAATAATAATAATAATAATAATAATAATAATAATAATAATAATAATAATAAAAATAATGATAAAACAAACTAACCAAAACACTAGAGCATACACAATAAACACAATAATAGGTACTAAATAGTTATACTAGGTAATGATTAGGTGACTCATAGGGAGAGTAAATAGGATAGTAAATAGAGAGTAATAGGATAGTAAATAGAGAGTAAATAGGATAGTAAATAGAGAGTAAATAGGATAGTAAATAGAGAGTAAATAGGATAGTAAATAGAGAGTAAATAGGATAGTAAATAGAGAGTAAATAGGATAGTAAATAGAGAGTAAATAGGATAGTAAAGGTGACTTAAGATTAGGTGACTCATAGGTAGAGTAAACAGACTTAAGTAAATAGATTGAATAGGTAGTTACAGATGACAATTAGGGGCTGGATAAAGATATAGCTAGATAGGTAACGAGAGAGAGAGAGAGAGAGAGAGAGAGAGAGAGAGAGAGAGAGAGAGAGAGAGAGAGAGAGAGAGAGAGAGAGAGAGAGAGGAGAGAGAGAAGTAGTAGTAGTGTTATTAGTAATTGTAGTAGTAATAATAATGATAATAGCAATAATAGTAATAGACTGTAGGTGACGTAAAGAGAGAGAGAGAGAGAGAGAGAGAGAGAGAGAGAGAGAGAGAGAGAGAGAGAGAGAGAGAGAGAGAGAGAGAGAGAGAGAGAGAGAGAGAGAGAGAGAGAGAGAGAGAGAGATGTAGGTAGTAGTAGTAGTAGTAGTAGTAGTAGTAGTATGTTATGAGTAATCGTAGTAGTAGTAGTAATGATAATAGCAACAGTAATACCAATGATAATACTGTAGCAATAGTACTAATAATAGTTATACCCTAAGGAGATTTAATTATAAGGTGAATCATAGGTAGGCTAGATAGAGTCAATAGGTAGGTAAAGGTGTCTTATATATATATAGTAAATAGAGTCAATAGGTAGGTTAGGATGACAATTAGGTGCTCTGTAAAGGCAAGGTCGATTAGAGAAAGAGAAAAGAGAAAGATAGCTTACAGATTTGCTCTTTCTGTAATCGACCAAGGGTAAAGATAAGGTGACAGTTAAGGTGATGAGTTAAGGTTAGTTATTTAAGGTGATAAGGTGACGAGTTAAGGTGACAGTTAAGGTGACATGTGCCTCCCTGCCTGCCCCCCTTCAGGTGACGATGGAGGAGCAGTTGATCTTTGGCGCCCTGCAGACCCTTAATGAGGAGGCGTGTGAGGACGTGATGGAGGAACAGGAGAAGCGCGAGGAGGACTTTGGCCCGGCAATGGGTACGTGTGTGTGTGTGTGTGTGGTTGTGTGTGTGTGTGGGTGTGTGGGTGGGTGTGGGTGTGTGGGTGGGTGTGTGTGGGTGTTGTGTGTGGGTGTGGGTGTGTGTGTGTGTGTGTGTGTGGGTGGGTGGGTGTGTGTGGGTGTGGGTGTGGGTGTGGGTGTGTGTGTGTGTGTGTGTGTGGGTGTTGAAACGTGAGATTATAGAAAGAGAAAAGTACGAAAAAGTTTGTGATCTAAGGAAAAGATAAAAGGTCGTTGTGGGTTGTGTGTGTGTGGTGTGTGTGTGTGTGTGTGTGTGTGTGTGTGTGTTGCAATGTGAGGTTATATAAAGAAAAGTAAGGAAACGTATATATGACCTCTGTGTGTGTGTTTTGAAATATGAGATTACGGAAGGACATAGAAATAAAAGACGTTCTGTGGTCTGTGTTGGTGTTGGATGTCTGGTTACGTGATGATTTACTGACCTTAATGTATTTTGTATTTGAGTCTCTTTGTCTTTCGTGTTCCTAGTTCTTCTTTCTTCTTATATATTGATTGTCTCTGTTGTAGTATTTTTTGTCTAACTTTATATATTTTTGTACCTACTATTGTGATTTTCTTTTTTTTCTTTTTTCTTCATATCTTCATTCTTATATCGATTCTTCCTCTCCCTCCTCCTTAACCCCTTCTTTTTACCCAGACGTCACCCCTACCACTACACACCCCTAACAACACCCCTCCCCCTTCCCTTCCCATCCAACAGGTGACGGCAATGGTGGTGACGGCAGTGGTGTCGCTGGTGGTGTAAGGGACCTGGAAGTGGTGTACCTGCAGTCCTCCCCCCTGGTGTCACATAAGGTGGTCACCGCGCCCCCCTCTGATCAGGGGTCCGCCGCCCCCTCCCTCGCCTCATCCAACTTCTCGCCTTACAAGTCAAATAATGCTTCGCTATCCAGGTGTGTGTGTGAGAGAGAGAGAGAGAGAGAGAGAGAGAGAGAGAGAGAGAGAGAGAGAGAGAGAGAGAGAGAGAGAGAGAGAGAGAGAGATAAGATAGATTTCATCCTATCTAGACACTTTGCAAGTACCAACTACAAGGTTATTGACTATACAAAGCGCCGCCACGTCAGCACGAACTAGGCGGACTCGAATGCTGACGAATGCACAGGGAGAGAGAGAGAGAGAGAGAGAGAGAGAGAGAGAGAGAGAGAGAGAGAGAGAGAGAGTAGATGTAGTTGTAAGAGTAGTGGTAATGATGATGATAACAGTAATGATAGTGATAATGATAATAGCCATGGTAATTAATATAAATGATGATAATTATACTATTACTTCATCTCATTTTATCTTCCTTTCTTAATCCCTTCCTTCTTTTCCTTCTTTCCTTCTTCCTCTCTTCCTTCAAACCTTCCTTCTCCTTATTTTCTATTTCTTCCTCCTCCTCCTCTTCCTTCAACCCTTCCTCTCCTCCTCCTCCTCCTCCTCCTCCTCCTCCTCCTCCTCCTCCTCCTCCTCCTCCTCCTCCTCCTCCTCCTCCTCCTCCTCCTCCTCCTCCTCCTCCTCCTCCTCCTCCTCTTCCTTCAACCTTTCCTCTTCTTCCTCCTTCTCCTCCTTCTCCTCCTCCTCCTCCTCCTCTTCCTTCAACCTTTACTCTTCTTCCTCCTTCTCCTCCTCTCCTCCTCCTCCTCCTCCTCCTCCTCCTCCTCCTCCTCCTCCTCCTCCTCCTCCTCCTCCTCCTCCTCCTCCTCCTCCCCCACACAGAGCCTCCTCCATACGCTGTCCCTCCAACCAAACCTCCCCCAAACACAGCACTGGAGACCGCCCCCCGCCGCCCCCCCAGGCCAGGAGGGGGGACGGGCAGGACAGACACCGCGATCTTTCTCCTTGTCGGCGGGTGAGTGCGTGTGTAGTCGCAGCAGTTTTGTTTTATTTTTTTTTTTTTTTTTTTTTTTTTTTTTTTTTTTTTTTACATCTATACATTTTAACGAGAAAAAAAAAAAAAAAAAAAAAACAATAGAAATAAAAAATAAAGTCGCAACCATTTTTTTACTAGATTAACAGACGTTTAATAGATGATGGACAGATAGATGGTTAGTAATCAGTTTTAATAGATAGATCGTTAGTTAATCTAGTTTTTTTTATATATCGAGATTGAGTCAAAGTGAAATTTTATGGGTTTTTTTAATTTTTTTATTTTGAATTTTTTTATATCCACAATATTAAATTTTATTGTTGAGTTATTCATCATCATACCTTTATATGTAACAGTTTATGATAGCTACATTTGCATTTAGATAGTTAGTACCTATATAAAAACCTTGACAAATATATATTGATAGAAAACAAACGAAATGGTATAAACTTTCTTGTGTGTGTGTGTAAGTGTGTGTGTGTTTTGTCTTATTATGTGTGTGTTAATTAATATCTCTTTTTTCTTTCTCTTTCTTTCTATCTATCTTTCTTTCTTTCTTTCTTTCTTTCTTTCTATTATCTATCTATCTATCTATCTATCTATCTATCTTCTTTCTCTCTTTCTCTCTTTCTCTCTCTCTCTCTCTCTCTCTCTCTCTCTCTCTCTCTCTCTCTCTCTCTCTCTCTCTCTCTCTCTCTCTCTCCTCTCTCTCTCTCTCTCTCTCTCTCTCTCTCTCTCTCTCTCTCTCTCTCTCTCTCTCTCTCTCTCTCTCTCTCTCTTTCTTTCTCTCTCTCCAGACCTCCTCGACCACCTCATCACCACTACACACTGTAGTACACCGAGAGCGACCACATTCTCTAGTCCTCGAAGGCACGCAGCACACCGCCTCCTCCCCTTCCTCCCCCAACACAGACCTCCTCCCCTCTGGCACGCCTTCCCTGGTCTCCCTGCCGGACATAATACACGAGCCCGTTAAGCACGTGTCCCTAACGGAGCAACTATCAGCCACGTCGTTAGATAAACTACGGCGATTAAAACATCGTCTACACCGCGCGCTTGGGTCCCACGAAATCATAACAAGAGATAATAGCGAAGAGGCTGAGACATCGCCGTTAGTTTTAGCCACACCAGGCCTTACCACACCCTACCACAGTTACCACACCTAGCCCCCACTACATCCCAGACTCCCCCAACACCCCCAACGCACACTACACCCCTAATCATTACTCCCAGGACCCGTATAGTAGGCCGCACACACCATTACTTCGTCAGGATGCTCAAGATCCCTCCCCTACTATGTCTCAGATTACTATTAAAAGCTCCTCACCTTCTGACCGTGAAACCCCCGTCTGACACACCCCAGCCCCCCCGCCCCAGGTTCCCCCCCAGCTCCCGCACCCTGGGGACTGGGGGATCTGGGGGAGGTGAGCTGGGGGGCTTAAAAAAAGGATGAAAACCCCATTATTTGACCCCTATTTTTTTTTTTTTTTTTTACAAGACGAATTAATAGTGTAAATGAGGGTATAAATTTACACACACACACACACACACACACACACACACACACACTCACACTCACACTCACACTCACACTCACACTCACACTCACACCACACACACACACACACACACACACACGGACACTAAAATACATGAAAAATAAAAGATAATTAGTTAAAAAGGTCGCCAATTTAGTGTTGTTAGACTAAAACTAAGGAAAAAAAACACACCGATGTGACAATAACCTGTGCCTGGGTAGTGGTTAAGGCTGTGTTGCTCATCCATAGGCCGTGTATAGGCCGAAGCTAGGGCATTCAGATAGGCTGTAGGTGTATGTATGCATGAGCAGGGCATTTGAATTTTTTAAGAACATAGGAACATAAGATAATTTTATTTTTTATTTTTTTATTTTAGAGATTAAGAATTTTTTTAAGACATTTCTAGAAGACAAAAGGTAGACCGGGTTTTAATAGATGATTTTATGCCTTGGGATTAAATTGCTTTTATTTAATAGGTTTATATATAGAAGGTCACAGGAATACTAGATACTTTATGGTGAAGAATTGATAGTTATGATGGGTGATTTTACGCTCGTGATTACTTTGATTTAAATTTTTAGGTTAATAAATAGCCGGTCACAGGAATATTAAACCCCTTATGATGAAGAAATGTGTATATAGTGAGTGTTTTTATAGATGAATTGCATATATGATGATGAATAAAGTGATATAACAATATAAAAAGTAAAGATTTAGAATACGTCATTATTATTATTGTGATTCTTGTTTATTTATTAATTGACTTTTGATAATATTATGTGATTCGTGTTAATTCGTGTTTTTGTATTTATATATATTTTTCTGAGTTGTCTCTTAGTGTTATTTTGTGTTAGTGGTTTGTGCTGCGCCTACTAGTAATTGTTATATTAGCCCCTTCACGCCCAGATCTTTCCTTTGCTATATAGAATCGTCTGTTGTTAGCCATAAAATTACGAAAAGTGACTGAATATGCCAAATTAGCTAGTCGACAAGGATACTAAACAGGTCATGGTTATAAAATGTTGCTTATATTCACTAAAAAGCGTCTAATGGTACCCAAAATACAATGGAAATTCCGCTCTGGGTCTCAAGGGGTTAAGGAGAGATATAGGAAAACAAAATATTACGTAATAATGATAGCACGGCGCACCAAACCCTACCGTCAACAACACTATAGTCGCCACTGCACTAAAGTCGCCAGGCACCATATATTACAAATTTTAGCATCACTACAGATTCGTATGTGTCACTGAAGAGGCATGCACAGTAGTTTATATTATGTACCTGTTTCAGTGGCACATACAAGGCTGTAGTGATGCTATAACTCGTACTACATGACACCTGGCGACTATAGTGCAGTGCGACTATAGTGTTATTGACGGTAAATAAACGTAGTGCAAGACATATGTGCAATGGGAAATACTATGTGGAAATATGTATTCAAATAATCTCACCTTAAATTAATTAGTAAGTTTTAATACCAACGTGATGTTTGCAATATAGTCTTAAATTCATAATATTCTCTGATCTTTTTACATTACCACTAACTTATTATTATTATTATTATTATTATTATTATTATTATTAACGCATCTTATATGTTTAGTAATTAGTTAACACTCTAATTAATATGCTTTGTGATGTTTAAGTAGTATTGATTTGTGTATTTAGATAGTTTATAGTATTAATTACATATCGTTAATCACCCTCGACCAATAATGAGATGTAATGACTTAATTGGTCGTTACGGAGGCAATTGATGACTATATTTAGTCTTGGTGGAGGTATTGACTCATTCTGTAGTCACTGTAGCCGATTTATAGGCATTTGTGTGTGTGCATGGAGAGAGAGAGAGAGAGAGAGAGAGAGAGAGAGAGAGAGAGAGAGAGAGAGAGAGAGAGAGAGAGAGAGAGAGAGAGAGAGAGAGAGAGAGAGATTGTCACACACACACACACACACACACACACACACACACACACACACACACACACACACACACACATACACACCACGATTTAACCTCTTATTCAGTATTTATAGCTTCTTGTCGGCCTCTTGTAGCTTCCTTATTTTCTTATCTTCTTATTTATTTGGGTTACGATAGATTGTTAGGGATTTTAAGAGATTTTTTTGGATTATCAGATTTTTTGGATTTGAGATTTTTTGGATTATAAGATTTTTTGGGATTTTAAGATTTTTTGGGATTTTAAGATTTTTGGATTTTGAGATTTTTTGGGATTTTAAGATTTTTTAGGATTTTAATTTTTTTTAGGATTTAAGATTTTTTGGGATTTTAAAAGATTTGGGGTTTTAAGAAATTTTTAGGATTTTTTTAGGATTTTTTATTTTTTTTGGATTTTAAGATATTTAGGCAATTTAAGAGATTTTTAGGGTGCTATCAAGACGGAGGAAGTGGAAATGGAAACAACGCGGCATATTATTCACGTTTCATCGTATTATTAATTATTTATTCATGTATTAATTCAGTGTCTATTCATTGCCTATCTTTTTCGTACTCAGGTCACAGAAGTCTAGGTCACAAGACGGTGATTTGATAGTTGGTAGTCCTTTTATTTATGCGTAACAAGTAAGAATAGAATGTTTTACACAACCATATATATAGAAAAGGATTAATTATAGCTAAAAACAAGTTAAGAATCTATTTAATCTGTTCAAAAATACATCTATTTTGCTTTTAATCACAGGCACGGAAGCTGACTTTGACTAAAACAACCAAATAAACTGTTGTATTTTCTTTTTTACGATATATTGTCTCCTGCATTATATATATTTATTGAAGTTATATTTATTTACATATAAAAAAAACCGTTTGTATGTCTTCTGAAGTATTTGTAATGATATTAGTGGAGTATGTGCGTGTGCGTGGGAGCGCGTCGCTTGTCAACAACACACAGGGTCTTATGGCGTCCTGTCACCCGCTCGAAGGCATTTCCTCGTTAAATTATATAGGTAAGTGTTGTTGATAATGAAGGCATTTGACACATTACTTGCGTGTCGAGTGTTCCTTTGTGTGTCATAAGTGTGTAGTGGTGATGTATGGGGAGCCTGTAGCCTTTATAGGGGTGGCGGTGTAGCGATCTGAGTAGCTAGCCTTGCCCGAGTAACTACACTGCACTGCACAACTACTCGCCAGTTGCACACACGCGGCAGATGAGGTAGGCCTAATCATCACAGGTAGGCCTAATCATTGGCCACTTACACCCTCACCTTTCAGCATGTATAGGCCTATAGGTGCAACAGAAAGTAATCCCCGCCCAGAACACTACCCTACCGCCCAGAACACTAGCCTACCCTTATACTGAAACACTGCTACCTGGGTGAAGAGTTGTCTGACTATATATAGGTACCAATTCTGATCGTGTGTGTGTGTGTGTGTGGTGTGTGTGTGTGTGTGTGTTGTGTGTGTGGTGGGTATGTGTGTGTTGTGTGTGTGTGTGTGTGTGTGTGTGAGTGCGCGCTTAAGTTACGTAACATTCATCACTCGTGTATGATTAAAAGCAAAGTGTTGAGCGATATATTATTATTATTATTGTTATTATTTATTATTACTACGTATTATCATTATTGTTATTATTATTTGTTATTTTTTCTACTAATGGTTACTCGGTGAAAGGGTTTGTTAGTCTATGTAGTTGCATTATATTGTCGTTTCGAACAATTTTAGTTAGTTTCAGCTTCATTATATTGCCGTTTCAGAACAATTTTAGTTAGTTTGTTTCATTATATTGTCGTTTAGAACAATTTTGGTTAGTTTTAGTTTTATTATATTGCCGCTTCGAACAATTTTAGTTTAATTATATTGTCGTTTCGAACAATTTTAGTTAGTTTTAGTTTAATTATATTGTCGTTTCGAACAATTTTTGTTCGTTTTAGTTTAATTATATTGTCATTTCGAACAATTTTAGTTAGTTTTAGTTTCATTATATTGCAGTTTCGAACAATTTTAGTTCGTTTGTTTCATTATATTGTCGTTTCGAACAAATTTAGTTAGTTTTAGTTTCATTATATTGTCGTTTCGAACAATTTTAGTTAGTTTTGTTTCATTATATTGCCGTTTCGAACAATTTTAGTTAGTTTCAGTTTCATTATATTGTCGTTTCGAACAATTTTGGTTAGTTTTAGTTTTATTATATTGCCGTTTCGAACAATTTTAGTTAGTTTGTTTAATTTTACTGTCGTTTCGAACAATATTAGTTAGTTTCAGTTTCATTATATCTTTCGTATACAATTAGTCTTTAGTTTCATTATATGTCTATTCGAACATTTAGTTTAGTTTATTATATATGCCATTACAATTTAGTTCATTATGTTCACTAACTCAATATTCGAACGATTAGTAGCAGTTCATATATGATCGAACTTTCTATATTACTAGTCATTATATTATCATCTTATCACATTTTATCTATGTTATCTATTTACTATTATTTCCACTACAAGATGTACTAGTAGTGTCATTATATGTTTATCTATTTACTATACTCATATATCTTGTTTATATTTATATCTTATATATTGTATTACTAAATGATCTCGATTACCATACTACTACTACTACTACTTACTACTACTATAACATACTCTACTATACACTACATACTATCACTACTACTACTACTACATACTACCTACTTACTACTACTACCACTACCACTACCTAACTACTACTACTCTACCACTACACTATATCTACTACTAATAACTCACCTACTTACTACTACTACTACTATTACTCACTACATACACCACTACTACTATCTACTCCTACTACTAACTAATACTATATACCTACATACACTACATACTACTACTACCAACCACTACTACTATCACCACTACTACTACCTATCTACTACTACTACACTACTACTACTACTCTACTACACTACACTACTACTACCTACCACTACCACTACTAACACTACTACTACTACTACTACTATACCACACCACTACCTACTACCACCACTCACCACCTACTACTACACCACCTACTACACACCACCACTACTACTACCCACCACCACACCACCACCACACCACCACCACCACTCACCACCACTACTACTACTACTACCACTACCACACTACACACAACTACCACTACTACCACTACACCATACTACTACTACTACTACTACTACTACTACTACTACTACTGGATACAACCTCTCACGGCTCCGGGTAATCATGCAACAAATACAGTATATTTTTGGATGCTGTAATTGACATGTTGATTAAGTGGGACATTCTCACACAAGTTTTCAGATTAATACATACTTATGAAAGACAAAGGTTCGGTGTTTTATTAGTACCATTATGTGTGTGTGTGTGTGTGTGTTGTGTGTGTGTGTGTGTGTGTGATTAATTAGATGGTAAACTCTTTAATGTTTTTTCTTGTTTTAGAATCTTGTGGGTTTTTTTATTTGTACAGTGTGTTTGTTGTTGTTGATGTGTGTGTGTGTTGTTGTGTTGTTTGTGTTGTTGTTGTGTGTTGTGTGTGTGTGTGTGGTGTGTGTGTGTGTGTGTGTGTGTGTGTGTGTGTGTGTGCGTGACCAAACCTTATATATACATAGGAAGTGAGTACACAAAACTAGGAATGAAGAAAAAATGTAGTGTTAGTGAATTGCAAAAATTAAAAGTTACAACTCATTCAGGCAATTTAAACTTCATGGAAATTGAATTAGTGAGACTTAAGTGAATTTTAGAATGAAGAAGATAGAGAGGAGTGTAGGGAAGAGGCAATGGCTAGTTATTGTGTGTGTGTGTGTGTGTGTATGTGTGTGTGTGTGTGTGTGTGTGTGTGTGTGTATGTATTAACCTAGTTGCATTTTACAGGGCTTTAACTGCACTTGTATGGTCCTGTCTCCATATCTACATGTATATTTTCCTTTCTAAGTGCTTGTTAGTCGTGTGTGTGTGTGTGTGTTTGTGTGTGTGTGTGTGTGTGTGTTAAGAAGATAGGGAGGAAAAGTGTTAGGAAAAAGACAGTTGATAATTATATGTTTGTCTGTGTGTGTGTGTGTGTGTGTCTGTGTGTGTGTGTGATGTGTGTGTGTGTGTGTGTGTGTGTGTGTGTGTGTGTGTGTTAAGAAGATAGGGAGGAAAAGTGTTAGGCAAAAGGAAATTGCTAGTTATACGTTTGTGTGTGTGTGTGTGTGTGTGTGTGTGTGTGTGTTAAGAAGATAGGGAGGAAAAGTGTTAGGCAAAAGGAAATTGCTAGTTATACGTTTGTGTGTGTGTGTGTGTGTGTGTGTGTGGTATGTGGTTGTGTTGTGTGTGTGTGATGTGTGTGTGTGTGTGTGTGTGTGTGTTGTTAAGAAGATAGGGAGGAAAAGTGTTAGGCAAAAGGAAATTGCTAGTTATACGTGTGTGTGTGTGTGTGTGAGAGAGAGGAAACAGGTCACACATAAGGTCAGTGAAGGTCGCCTAGTGTTTCCTCTTCACAAATTTGGCTCAAGGAAACTAGGATATGAGGACAAACACAGAAAATAGTGACCACCTTTCCACACTCTTGGTCTTGAAGCCTCAGTTTTTTGTTCCTATAATTTTTTTCCTCCTCAGAAGACCAGGAAGTGAGTGAGTCAAGGTGAGGGGAATGCCATCTTCTTTTTCTGGAGGGTTGATTTGAAGGTGAACTCATATGTTTCTGTCCGGCTGTTTACTTATGAGAGAATTTTACATGAGAGAAAGTTACGTCTGAGAGGTTTGGAGGATTTCTGATTTTTGGGATCGATATGTTGGGATTTATTTTTGTGGGACTAGGTTAAGTTTGAGTTCTTTTGCTAGATGGTTTTAAAGTTTATTTGATTTATTTCTTATTTCGTTGTGTAGTAGCAAAGACATTCAACAACTAGATACCTCACTCCGGGGTGCCCTGTGGTCGCGTGAAATCGTGCAGCAGGAGTTAACAGTCTGCTGGCCCAGTCACTTGCTGCATATGACTCAATGAAAATCATATAGACTATGGTTTATCAGTATATATGATGTAATGTTATATCTTCGTAAATGTTTGTTCTATAATATTATCAAATAAAAAACAGTAAAACACGCTAAAGAAATGCCATTACGAGACTCTGAAGAAATATGCATGAACTTATTATTCACTTCAACTCTTCGCCATTTAAAACTTTGCGAGTCAATATTTACCATGAAACATATCAATTGAAGCGCAATTTTATTAGCTTTCCATTGATATGTTTCGTTTTGTGATAAATGAATTAGAACCATGCATAAATTAGCATTAACTAGATAAATAAAATCATCAATCGGGTAATTTTCCCGATTGATGATGTTATTTATTTAGTTAACGCTAATTTATGCATGGTGCTAATTCATTTATCAGAAAACGAAATATACAAGTGAATAAATAACATCAATCGGGAAAATTACCCGATTGATGTTATTTATTTAGTTAACGGTAATGTATGCATGGTTGTAATTCATTTATCAGAAAACTAAATATAGCAATGGAAAGCTAATAAAATAGCGCTTCTATTGATGTGTTTCATGGTAAATGTTGACTCGCAGTTTTAAATGGCGAAGAGTTGAAGTGAAGATTCTTTGGTCATATGCAGCAAGTGAATGGGGCAGCAGACTAGTGTAACACCTGCCCCACGGCGGCGCCACCGTCAGCGGATAACAGAAGTTGCATTGGAGGGACCGCGAGTGAGGTATCTTGTTGAATGTCTTTGGTAGTAGCAAGTGGTAATGTTGTAGTAATTGTATTTACTTATAATATTTTACTTATTGCAGACAAACCACTTATAGGAGCTGAACGAAGTACACTACTACTACTACTACTACAACTACAACTACAACTACTACAACTACTTCTTCTACTACAACTACTACTACTACCACTGAGGATAATGTGTCGTCAGCCTTCTTCTGGTAAGTACTGCATAGACTACTTTCTCTTTATGTATTGAGGCCAGAAATAGAGCTAATAGAGTATTAGGATTCATTACCAGAAGTGTTAAAAGTAGAAGTGCGGAAGTTATTCTAAAGCTTTATCTGGCTCTAGTCAGGCCTCACCTAGACTATGCAGTTCAGTTTTGGTCTCCATATTACAGGATGGATATAGCCTTGTTAGAAAAAGTGCAGAGAAGGATGACCAAAATTATTCAAGGGATGCGTAACTTTAGTTATGAGAGGAGATTGAAGTTATTAAAATTACACTCACTCGAGAGAAGCAGAGTAAGGGGCGATCTGATAGAAGTTTTTAAGTGGATAAAGGGATTTAATAAAGGAGAGGTAGGAAAAGTTCTTACGGCTTTTAACCAGGGTAGAACAAGAAGTAACGGATTCAAGCTGAAAAGCGTAGATTTAGAAAGGAAATAGGGAAAAACTGGTTCACAAATAGGGTGGTGAATGAATGGAATGGTCTCAGTAGACAGGTAGTTAGTGCGGAGTCATTAGGGAGCTTTAAAGAGGGGCTGGATAGGTTCATGGATGGGGATGAAAGGTGGATGTAGGTAGTGTTAGGTAACAGGAACTACCACGTGTAGGCCTCGCGGCCTCTTGTAGCTTCCTTATTTTCTTATGTTCTTATGTTCTTATGTTCTTATGTTCTTCAAAAATTTTCTTTTCTACTGGGTGTTAACTTTTATTTGTGTTCAAAGTTAACCTCGTTGATAACAGACAGACGGACGGACAAACCTTGCTGCGTTCTTGTATGATGTATTGATAGGTAAATACAACACACACACACACACACACATCTACACACACACACACACACACACACACACACACACACACACACACACACACACACACACACACACACACACACACACACACACACAGGGGAATTAAATCATATCATGTGGATAATACTGAACTTTATTGACATTATTATTATTTTATCATTATATCATTTTGTGCACATTTCGAAAGAGGACATGGTGGTAATGGCTGTAATAGTAGTAGTAGTAGCAGTAGTAGTAGTAGTAGTAGTAGTAGTAGTAGTAGTAGTAGTAGTAGTAGTAGTAGTTATAAAAAGAATGATTGTTTTTTTTGGGTTTCCATCTCAGACTTATATGTTTCATTATAAGCGAGGAACCAAAAATATCGTAAGAACACTCATCACATTTTTTGATTTGAGGTTTTTGATCATTTTGAAATTTACATATGAAATTTTTGATCAAAGTTTTTGGAAAAGGTTGAAATTTTATGTTGGTTTAGATTTTATAGACGTGTGGCCAAGAAATAGTATGATTTTTTTAAAGATAGATAAGATAAATTTTTTTTTTAGTAAATGAGATTATGATTTTTGGGGATAATTAGATAGATTTTACATTACTCTGGCTAGTTAGTTAAATGTCTATATATGTTTGATAGGTATATTTGGGCTTCATTTTTTCGAGTATAAGTAGACTGTAAGCTATTTAGGATGATTTAATTGGTTTAGGATAATGTGTAAGAAAAATATTTAAAATTTTTGGGAATAATAGATCAATGAAATTCAAATTTTTCTGAATATAACGAAACTATTTATGATTTTTAGGATAAATACTCGTATGTTGAGGTCAGCTTTTTCAGGATAAGCAAGTGTTGGGTCAGGGTTTGCAGGTAGGGCATTGGAAGACAGATTTTTTGGGGGTAACTTCGCGAATCCAAATTTTCAAGACAGTCAAATTTTCAAGTCAATTCAGAAAGCCAAGATCAGTCAGTCAATTCAGAAAGTCAAAATAAATCAGTCAATTCAATTTTTTCTCAGACAAATAAGTCAATTCAAATTTTTCAGAATACACAAATTGAAATCATATTTTTTTAGGCTAACAAAATTTTGGATTATTTTAGATAACTGTCATTCATAATTTTTTTGGGGGATAATTAGTAAGTAGAACTGTATAGTATCATAACTAATTGATGCTGGAAATTTAAGTGACATTAGTAAAATCTTAAAAGTTTATGGATAATAGTGAATCTAATTGGAATAGAAGTATATTTTGGAAGTGTGTTATAATTACCACCGTGTGTTATAATTACCAATAGGGAAGCGTGGGTGAAGGGAATTGGTCGTTAAGCTAATAAGCGTGTGTGTGCGTGTGTGTGTGTGTGATGCGTGGTTATAATAAATATTCTCAGCTAAATGTATATACTTATGCACACGGGGCTGCCATATGTGTGTGTGTGTGTGTGTGTGTGTGTGTGTGTGTGTGTGTGTGTAAAATATCTCAATAATATCTTAAAAAACCCATCAATTTCACAATCCAATCATTAATATTTACACTTTTTCTTCAATATATTTTCACTATTACAAAAAAAACCCGTCATTTTTTCCTCAATATTTTCTTTGCTATATATTTTCACCCTTACCAGAAAAAACCCTCATAATTTTTACCATTTTTTTCTTCTTCCATTAACAAACACAACACATTTAGGCAGAACCCCATGGCATTAACCCACTCCTCCTCCTCCTCCTCCTCCTCCTCCTCCTCTTCCTCTTCCTCCTCATATCTAATCATCATCATATCGGATAAAGTAACTAACAGGCTTAGCACCATTAGAACTCATGCTGAAATAATACCCACTACCACCAGGCCATTTAAACCCCGTGGGGAGGTTCTTGAAGGGGGAGGGGTTCTTCCTGAAGGGGGAGGTGGCGGAGATGGAGTTCAAGGAGGAGGTGGAGGAGGGGAACTTAGTGGAGG